>JASCZI010271934.1:42445-78148 GCA_036250425.1 Stylosanthes scabra
GCCATAGGATCTTCCATAAGCCATTACAAGCATCTCAGCACCAGCTTTTGTTGCTGAATATGGATTTGTTGGCAGAAGTTGACATGCTTCATGGTTTCCTACCACTGCATCCTCATCTGTCTCACCTATGTTGCACAAATACGAATACGAATATCAAGTACGATTAGATAAATCACTCATCTCAAAAGTTTAAGTCGACACGAAGAAGCATAGCATGAATGGTTATATCTCTAACACCCCGACCTCCTCACGTAAGAGCCTTACATTTTTTATTTGCCTTATACTTCCTTTGAAGTCAACAAATATCAAACTTTAGGCTTTTCAATTATAAAAACTCTTATATTATGTAGATACAGTAAGGTTATGAAATTTTTTTAAAGTGTATTTGATTTGTGTTTTTATTTTTCATTTTTATTTTTAGTATTTTATGTTTTTTTATATTTTGTGAAGGAAAAAAAAACGACAGAAAATATGATTTTATTGTTTTCACAATTTTCTTTCACAAAATCCAAAAACAAATAACATAAATTATTGAAAATAAAAATAAAAAATAGAAACGCAACCAAACACATCCTTTATAATTATCTCAAAACAAAAATACGAAAAATAATTTCGTTTTGTAGAGGACACAAATATAAAGACTTCTCTATATTGTATTTGTTTTAGTATTTTCTGTTCTAAAACATTTACCGAACACAATCTGCAGTATTTAATTTGATGCATATATGCATAGAGGAGTAAAAATGAAGTATTTGTGCATGGTAGTAGTGTTTCTCACCATAAACTTCATCTGTGCTGACATGGATGAACCTCTTAACTTGTCCGCTACTAACTTTGCAAGCTTCCAAGAGAACATGAGTTCCATAGATGTTGTTCTGAGTGAACTCAAAGCTGTTTCCAAAGGAGTTATCAACATGAGTCTGTGCTGCAAAGTGCATGATGGTATCAATGGACTCAGTGAGGAGAATGTAGTTAACAATGTCAGCACTGCATATATCTCCCTTGATGAACTTGAAATTTGGAGATGATCTTGATGGAAGCAGGTTCTTCAGGTTTGAACAGTAATCAAGCTTGTCAAGAACAACAACCTTGTAATCAGGGTAGTTTCTGATCAGCCTGTTGCATACATGTGATGCAATGAAACCAGCTGCTCCTGTTATCAGAATATTCTTTGGATTGTATGTTGCTGTACCCATATTTCTCTGCACAAGTTTTGGAGAATGTCACACAATGAATTTCTAATCAAATCAAATATCAAACTAACAAGAAAAAGGAACATAAATGAGTATGTATATTCTGGTCCATGTTCTTTTGTTTGTGAGACTTTTCGTTCCCTATTTTATCGCATCATAAGAAGTCAAAAAGTCTCACAATTTATCAAGTAAAAGAATAGGGATTGGAAAGTCTCAAAAATAAAAAATAGAAACTAAAAAGAATATATCTAAGTCCCTCATAATAATTATTAGCGTCAGATTGAATACTCAATTTATATTAGTACTGTTGGGGGAAAAAAATTATACTAACATGTATGTATAGATGTAAATAATTTTTAGAATGATTTGAGATTAACTTACATAAGGTTGTGAAGATTGAAGATGAAGAAATGGTTTTGAGGGTGAGAAGGGAAACAAAAAGATTAGAAAATTGAAAAACTATGAGGGAGTGAGTAGTTGGTGGAAATGTAGTTAGAATTTATATTTTTCATTATTATTGTGTGTATGTGTCTCAAAGTTTCTCACATGGAACACGAGACGAGACATTCCTTTAATTTATTATTTTATTAATACTAGATTATGATATTTTGGTCACAGTTTTTTCTTTTTCCATCTTTGATGGAGACCAATATATATTTCGCTGTAAATAATAATGGTAAAGGCCTAAAGGGTATCCTCTCTTCATGAAACAAACTAATTATTGTGTTGATTATTATATTCAACTATCAAATATTAATGTATAATTAATTCAAAATAGTTTCCATGATGTCATTCCTTTCATGTCTCGTGTAGCCCGTGGCTAATGAATCATTATCAATTTCCCACACAAGGATTTGAAATTATTGTATAGAATTTAATTTTTATATATGATTAATGTGAAAAAAATTTATAATATAATTAATTATGTATTATCACATAGCTTCAAATTTATTATTTTAAAAATTATTTAAAAGTATGAATTTGATTAAGTAATTGTGTAAAACTTTGCATAAAAATTATATTCTATTATATATATATATGATGATAGCTGATATAATTAAATATTTAAAATGTTTTAATGGTGCTAGTGAAAACTCTTAAGTTGCATAATTGTTATTTTCTTTTTATTTATTTCTCTCATTCTCAACTCCGTTAAATTAAATTTATGTCCTTATAAGATATATGCTTGTCCCCTCCTTAATATCATATGATGAATTGGAGTCAAGTTCACTAATACAAATTATTTAAGGAATATTTGTTAACATTGATTTCTTTATTTATCGACCTCCTATTATTATTGACAACATGATTCTTTTACTCATATAATTATTATTATTATTACAAAAATTGCACCATCACCATATACTTTCAAATAGTCGAATTAGCTATAGAAACTTGTTTTCATTTTATCTAAATTCTAAACAATTATCATTTATTAATTATTTTGCATTTTTTTTGTACACAATTATTTTTCATTTTTTAAAAAGAAAACATCTTTTTTATTAAATGGGCCTTTTACTCTATGTATTACAGTATTACACAACCAAAAAGAGCATCAATTTTAAATGGCACAATAGAGTGTTGACAAGCCCAATTATGTTTTGATCCAGAATGGACCCAGGCCCATGATCATGATTAACAAAAAAAAACTGTAATTATTAAATAACACATCAAACTTAGCTGAATCACTGAATGCATCAGATTCAACGCTCCCAACTCAACTGAACTCAACATTCAACAACACAAATCAAATCTTCAGTTTCGCCACATGATTCCATGTAAGTATCTTTACCACTCTCTCTTTATCTCTGATTTGAATGATGCAACAAATTCATTGTGTCTTAGTACCCCTTTATTATGGATTACATATATTCTGCAATGAATTTTTGGTGATTTTTTTTTTTTAATCTGCAATTAAAGTAGTAGGGTTTTTACTTGTATGATTGTATGGAACACTCTACAACTGAAGAAGGTGTGCGAAAGAAAAAAAATTAAGCAAATTAAGCTCATTTTTTGGTATCTGTTTTGAATTGCTCTGTTTTGTTGTGAATTCAGTGTGAAGACTTCATTAGTTCATCCTCTTGTTGTGGCGTCATGATGAGGCGTGGTTACAAATCCAAGTCATGGAATGGTTCTAAGGATTGCAGTGTCCCTTTGCTTGTCATTTCTGTTGGATTGATGCTGATGCTAGTGTTAGTGGTTGTTTTTGTAGTGTTTCAGAATGATGATGGAAAACCTAATTTTGCTCATGAAATTGATGATGGCCAGAAAACAAGTTTAGCTCATGAAATTCCTCAACAAAAGTGGAATAGCTTTGACTCGGTGGTGAAATTGAAGCCAACAAGAGAGACCAGGAATGGAACAGATGTGATTTGGCAAGTTCCTGAAGCACCTAAAGGTGTTCTCTTTCTGGCCCATGGTTGCAATGGCCGTGCCGTTAACTTTTGGGACCGATCCCCTGAGTGCCCTGATTGCGTTGGTTTGCCCGAAGAACGGCTGCTTGTCCTTAACGCCCTTGCTCGGGGTTTTGCCGTGATCACCATTTCAAGTGCTGAAAGTTGTTGGACTTATCATGGTAAGGAAGTGTTAGTAGTCAGAGACATTATCAAATGGTTTCTTGGTAAAGAGAAGCTTGAGAAACTTCCCCTGGTAGCTCTTGGTGCTTCGTCTGGTGGATATTTTGTATCCTTGCTTCCAACCATTATGAAGTTTAATAGTATTGTCATCATGATTGCTGAGGGAATGTTTGAGAAAATCGATATTGATGAGCACTACCCGCCTACCCTATTTGTTCACATGCCAAAAGATCTGCATAGGCAGCAGAAAATTGATGAATTTGTGGAGATTTTGAAAGAGAAAGGGATTGCTGCTGATGTTGTTGAGTGCATGGAATTCCCATTATCACCAAACATTTTAGCAGATAGAGTTCCAGGCCTTGATCAGAGCCTTTCCCAACGGTTATTCGAATTCTTTCGCGCTGAGGGATTTATTGATTGCAATGGATATATGAAGAAAGACGGACGTGTAACAAAGTGGAGAAAGGCGCTTCAGGAGAAGAAAACTTTTTCGGTGGATAAGCATCTGATACCTCATATCCAGGAGGAGCTAAACCTTGCATTTGCGTATCATGAGATGACGAGTGTGCATTCGGATAAAATGTTCAAGTGGTTTGAATCTCATATGAGCTGAACAAACCTATATCGCGACTCGTTCTCATGTTTAAATTGCTAATTCCTTCTCCTGAAAAAATGAAAAACTCTTGCCATCAGGATTGTGTGTCATTGAAGCCACATGTAGAGAATGAAGACTACTATAAAAGTTACCTTATCATACAAATACAACAATCCAATCTGAAGGGCTGGAATTTTCCTTATTGGGTGTTACTGTCTGAAGTTATCAGTTTGAAAGGTATGCCTTTGAAATTCAGCAAAATCAGTCTGTTAGATTGGTATAGCCAATGCACTTAACCCACTTGTAGCTTAACACATCCCAAAATGAAATTTAGGAAGAAAATTTTGTCTGGTTATTTGAAATAAGAAGCTAGCTTTAATATAGGAGGAGATAGTAATATGAAGCTACTCTTAGTGGAGGATGTATGACTTTCTTTACTGATTCCCAAAAAAAAAAAGTGAGAGACATGTCAAGAAGCGCTTTTATGTTATCTATATTATGATTATCAACTCAGCTTCATATTTGCCTACATGCTTGTAATTTCCAACCTCTAAGTCACCTGTTTATTATTCAACATAAGGAATTTGTAATAAGCAATCAATTAAACCTCTTTATATGTAGCTGTTAGGCATGAATTTTAAGGAAGCAGATCAATTCATTTGTTATTCCAAATGTTTTAGCATACTGATATTTTGATGATTTGTATTTGCAATACTTGTTTTACATCAGAAGCTTTCAAAAAAAGGGTCTCTTGTGTTCTTGGATTCTTTCCCAATTCTCTAGTGGCTCTCCTAAATAATTATTGCTTTATTGTGATCTGAACTTACTGTAGTAATGGTCCTTTCCATGGTTAATATCTTACTCTTTATTTGAAAAATTGGTAACTTGAAGACAATTGTTGGTGGTGTGACTGGTGTCCTTGTTTTTCTTTTTAAATGATACTTTGACTTTTCTACTGAAGACTACCCCTTATTTATAGGGCTTAGCTACCCTTATAAATTTTCTCTGAACCAAAAGACAGCCTTGTACATGTCCTGTTCAGGGTACATAAATGGGCACTGTAACTGTTCAATCTCTCTAGTGCCACACTACATGACTCAGCACTTCCTCTTTCATACAAGGGCACCCCATCTGGCATCTTGGTCTATTTGTTTTTAATTGCTTTATGTGCATATGTTGACAACAAAACCATTCCCTTGGACCATGCAAATATTTTCTTGGGGCACACTCAATCATGCTAATCACTTGATTGCTATTGATATAGTATGAACCATTGTCACGCCTTGAGCATGGCTAGTTCTTTATTACCCTATTTAGGTAATCAATTCATTTCGAAAGGCAATATATACACTTATGTTGAATCCTCTCATTTAATGAGAAAGCTTCCATGTTTCAATTACCAAATACTAGTAATTAATACTTGCATATCCCCATTTTTTTTTCACTTGTCTAACTTTTTTGTTGTGGCACCTTCTGTGGTGTACTAGAATAATCCTTAGTTTTTGTTTGGTAAACAATATTATAGAAGACTGGTATTTGTAGTTGTATAATTTAAGTACTTCCCATGTAGGACCTCCTCATGCTTGAATCTTTTGAATGGATAATTACCAAAATAACTATATATTAACTTTTATTATAATAAAAACCATAATAGCTAACATCAAATTCTAAAGTACCATAGATATCATCCATCTTAAGGTAAAATTAACACATGATAATTGACAAGAACCTAAATAACACACTCTTAACAGAAAATTTAGATATAATAATGCTCTTAACTCGATAAACTACTAACACACAAAACCAAGTTAATGATATCATGTTCGAGACTTCATTTTCCCCTCATTGGCCATCCTGAAGAGGTTGGCTTGTGCTGCTGCTGCCTTGTTTGAGCTAAGTGATGCTGCAAATCTGTCTCTGACTTGTTCTGTTGTGAAAGGGAACTTGTTGTTCACCAAGGAGTTGAGGAAGGAAGCTGTCCCTTCTCTGTAGAGTGCTCCAAACCCATCAGTTCTTGTATTGGAAAGTGCTTGTGGCAAGCTCAGACCTGAACCGAGCCCCGGCAGGCTGGTGACACCGAATGCATTCCCTAAGGAGCCCCACCAGCCAAGCAATCCCCAGATGATTCCTGGGTGAGACCTCCAGTAGCTGCAATTTAGAGGAAGAAAGGAATTAACAGGTTGCACAAGTGTGCAATGTATAAGATGAAAGTTGGTTTAGTGAAAGGAACTTACTTGCATGTACCCGTGAAGGGAGATGGAGAAGGAAGGTAGGGTGGAGTTGGATTGGTTCCTGGATCAGTTGGTGTTGTAGGGCTGTTTCCTCCATAAGATGGCGGAGAGCCTCCATAAGTTGGTGGGGAGTTATAATAACCACCACCCGAGGGAGGGTTTGATGGTGCATTTGGAGTTAAAGGTGTTGTTGGAGAAGATCCATCAGGTGGTGATCCATAGTAACCTCCACCACCTGAAGGAGGGGTTGAGGGTGCATCTGGAGTTAAGGGTGTGTCTGGAGTTGAGGGTGTTATTGGAGAAGGTCCATCAGGTGGTGATCCATAGTAACCTCCACCTCCTGAAGGAGGGGTTGAGGGTGCATCTGGAGTTAAGGGTGTATCTGGAGTTGAGGGTGTTGTTGGAGAAGATCCATCAGGTGGTGATCCATAGTAGCCACCACCTCCTGAGGGAGGGCTTGATGGTGTTGTTGGAGATGAACCGTCAGGTGGTGATCCACAATTGCCACCTGAGGGTGGTGTTGGGGTTGGATTATCACCGCCACTTCCGCTGCCACTACCTGAGGGTGGTGATGGAGTCGGATTATCACTGCCACTTCCACTACCACTACCTGAGGGTGGTGATGGGGTTGGATTGTAGCTTCCACCACCTCCTGATGGAGGGCTTGATGGTGTGTCTGGAATTGAGGGTGTTGATGGAGAAGGTTCATCAGGTGGTGTTGTTCCACAGTTGCCACCTGAGGGTGGTGATGGGGTTGGATTATAACTTCCACTTCCACTTCCACTACCAGAGGGTGGTGAGGGACTTGGGCTGCAGCTTCCACCACCTCCACCACTTGAAGGTGGTGATGATGGGGTTGGGTTGTAACTTCCACCACCTGCACCACTTGAAGGTGGTGATGGGGTTGGGTTGTAGCTTCCACCACCTCCAGAGCTTCCACCACCTCCATGAGAGCTTCCACCACTGCCTCCATGAGAGCTTCCACCACTGCCTCCATGAGAGGGTGGTGAAGAGCTTCCACAGCTACCTCCAGAGCCACCTCCAGAGCCATGATGGTGAGAATGGTGACCATGGTGTGAGCCTTCAAAAGAAATGGAAAACATAAGCCTTCATGAAAAATGAAAAACAATGTATGCATGCTATTAGGTGAGAGTAAGATATGAAATTGCTTCATGTTAGCCTATGATCCTTCAAATACCTATAAATAATATCTACTACTTTGCATGAATAATGAGGTATAATAGATACTTAAGTTAGAGAAATTACATAGTGTGTTAGATAAACCCTTTTTGGGAGCCTTATTCTGGCCTTGTTCAACAGTGGCAGATATTACAGGAATGACAAGGTTCTGAGAAAGCAAAGCCAGCAATGTTAACATGGTAAGGAAAGCATAACCACTTCTTCTCCTTCTCCCCTCCATTGTCACTGACTAGCAAGATAGAACACTCTAGCTTTAGTGATTTTGAAATGCTTTGGAGATGGAGAGTGGAGTGGAGTGGACAGCACATATAAACAAGTTCAGAGAGTGAAGTAAATATTAGCAGGTGAGATTGGTTTGCGGGTTAGTTGATCTTTTGCAGGGTGCATTTACTGCACTATTTAGTACTTCATGCCATAATACATATATTTCCAAAATTTATTTATAAACAGATGATTAATTAAGTTTAACATAAACATATACTCTCTCTTTCAAGTTCTATTTCTTTACTGTTGATCCCTAACACTGGATTGTGTGCAAAATTGTTCATTTGCTTTTTCTAGATAACTTTTGAGTGTCCAAAGGCTGAATCATGACACTAATTGCAGGTATCCTCCATTTACTGTGATTACTATAAATTTTATGATTATGGATTAAAAATAAAAAAAAACAAAGGGGATGAAATGCTTCTAATGGAAGTGCAACATTTCACAGTGTAACCATGTCCCCTAAAGATTCAGGGGATGAAAGATTTTTTCCAAAGATTTAAACAACAAAAATATCTTCACAGGCTTTAAAAACATGACGAAGTGCCAATGCCTATGTAGTTATCAGAATTGAACTCATAATCGAACCAATAATACTACTCGATTATTGGGTTAATTGTTGGGTCACTGATTGAACCGATTGATCTAAAATTATATTTTTTTCCCAATAAGTGTTTCTTTTAGTTGTATTTTTTTTTAATACAAATTAAACTATTGCACTTCAAATTATTAGACTCAAGCTACGCTGATGTCAGCGATCCGTTGGTTTGATTCAAATCGAGTTCTATCTATTTTTATCAAATTTAACCGGTTCAATTGTAGGAACTATCTTAAGCCTTAATTGGGCCGATTTGGGTTGCGGTTCACCGGTAGTTTTCTGGTTGCCCTGGTCGGCTAATCAAGGCTTAATACTCGCTTATTTTACCTCTGCAGTTCTCGAAGAAATTGATTTTCGGTATGATAAATATCCTGGTGCACCAAAAAAGAAAAATAAAAAAATAAATAGCACATTACCTTTTACTTTTGCCTCTACATTATTACCTGAGGAATTGGATTTATCTTAATTTTTGTTTTGCTTTAAAATAAGATGAAATTGATTGGTATTTGATGAAACTCATTCTATTCCATTTAATTCAATATTCTTATCTTTTGGTCTTCTAATTTGACTGAAATGGGAGGCAATTGAACTTAAAAAAGGTTATAGCATTCCATCTTTTGTTGTATTTTCAGAAAATAAGATGAAAACTTCTCTCTATTTCAGTTTTTTTATTTCTGACATAAAAAACAATGAAATACTTGATGTTGCATGCTCTTTCTTCCTTACTTAACTGAGGTGCTCTCTTAGACATGATTTCAGAGAGTTGGCATCTTAATCTCCCACCCCAACAACATTTATGGTGATTGATGGAGACATGTCCCAGAAACGATTTTGTCAATGGCCATAAATGATACTCTCAGAAATTGCTTGGTTGATCCGCAGTCTATGCTCATCAACAGCAACATAAGATCTATATACATGCACCCTGCATTTATATATAGATATGTCATAGTTGATAGTATCAAGGTTATTTAATTCAAGAATTCATCTAAGATCAGAGGTAAAGTAAATTTGAGTTGTAAAACTCAACCCATAAACTTGTAAATTAGCCAGAGTTCATGAGTTAACTCGAGAGTTTGATAACCTTATGATAGTATAATGTGAAAGTTTGGTGTAATTAAATGTATCAATGTGAAAGAAAGCCTTCTCAAAGGACTTAATTTCACTCAAATCTTCTAGTTTTCACCCTAAAATACTATTGTTCCAGACAATTTTGGCATGCAAATTCAAATACTTAATTAGCTATCTGTTCTTTCTAGTAAGCAAGCACACATCACATCAATATTTGAGATAAGGTAATTGAAAGTGAGAAAAAACTACAAGAGAGAAAAGGGACCCAGATATCTGAAATTACAATTGTGAGGAGTTATTACTGTGACAGAGGGTAGTTGAGGCTGCACAATAATGTTGCTATGGCAGTGAATGTGGATTGCTTTATTTTTTCTTTTCCCTTAAAGGATTATGAAGTGTCATCACATTGGATATGTGTGATAAATGATAGATCAAAATGGTTACTTGTGTGTGTCGGTTTCTTGATTTGTCCATAATCAGATTATATTTTAAGTTGCTTATGTTCTTGCATTATACAAAAAGTATGATTATTTTGCATGTTAAACTAAAAATTTTCACTAAGTTGTTCTAAGGTTGCAGTTCACATCTTCTGCAACTAGTCACTTTGGTGAATAGTGTTAGCACTATATGAAATGTTGGTTTGAATTCTTATAATAAATACAAATTACATTCATTTTCAATTTGCAATGTTTCAATTGTCCTTGCAGAAAATTCATGGAGGTCCTACATGCAATTCTTTTACCAGCAGTATAAACTATAAATAACTGACAGTGCACCACACTAAGGGTAGCAAACTTGCTGAAACCCATGAGTCGTTCCGTTTAACTCGCCAAAAAAGACAGGTCCGGCTTGAGTTTTTTTACCGCCAAATTTAAAATACTCGCCTAATTCGTACCATTTGGCGTGCAGATTTTGGCGGGACAGGGTGTACTAGCCAGTTTGCTACTACCACACTAGACTAACTAAAACACCATTTTAAAATTAGTTTATGTATAAAACAAGTACAATAAATATTTCTCTTATAACAGAGGAGAAAAGTTGTTTTGGTAATTATATTCTGTGTAAATTTGGAAACTCTGCCAATACTGCTGCTTTAAACTTTCCAAACATCCATAGATTCTGAGTTTCTGACTGTTTTTGGAAGGGTTCTTTGGTACTTTCCTCTGGGATTCTCTGTTGATCCTTCAAATGTCATGCCCCATATAATTAAGATATTTTCTACCATGCATCTTGAATTGAATTGAAAAGTTGCATGTACCCTCCTCTCTTAGTTGCTAGTAGGAAATTTCTTAGCAAGCAGCATTTAATAAAAAAGAAAACATTGACCTATTTTAGTTTTTTTTTTTTTTTTCTAAACCTATGTTCTGTTTCAGCCAACTTTGCAACTGAGTCATGTCAAGATCAACTTTTTCAGCAAACCCAGAAAGCTTTTGAGCTGTTTGCTAATAAAGGTACCACCTTTTAATATAAAAATATTGACATTGATTGTGTTTCTCAATTTTGCATGTTATGATCATATGATGTTGGTTAATTTAGTTGCTAAAGTTTCATATCTATGTTTTAATTTGGACATTTCTATATGAACTCTGAATTTTAGAAGAGGATGTTCTTTGTTTTTTTTTTAGCCTTAGGCTTTCTAAATATTGTATACTCTATTAGGCTTTTGTAAGATGATAATGTGATTTCAGCTTTCTGCAGGGACTTGCATGCAAAATAACTTGTATTACAAGGACCACCACTTAAATATTCAATTATACATGCAATAACAACGCATGTTATTTGGAAAAATTCGCTCTCGGTGTAAAATATAATTCTTGCACTCATATTTATTAGTTGAATGATAAGTCACTAGTATATTTATAACAAGGGAAATTATAATGTAAAGAGATAGAAGATATACAAATGTAAGACAATTTCTTAGGATGGTTTATACTTTATACGAAGGACACCTGGCTGTATAAATTTTAAAAAAGGAGAAATAGATGGAGATTGTTTCATTTTCCACCTCTTTCTATATACAGATCGACTACACCTTATGAGGTCCCTTATAACAAAGTCGCTCTAGTGTATATGAGTAAATTCTTTTATTTATGTGCCAATGTACAAATTATATTATACTTTATTGACAAAATGGTCCTAAAAGTTTTAATAATTATCTTGTTCATGCTACTTTAAAAAAATTATAAAATTTCGTTTCAATTTAGAACAAATTGTCATGTTTCAATCGTTGTTGGGAAAAAATTGAGTAAATTTGTCAAATAATTTAAAATCAATTTTCACAGTGAAACTACTAGTATCTTGTTCTGATATAGTAAACAAATTTTTGCTAAGTAGCAGTGTAAAAAAAAATTTCTGAAAATTACAGCATTATTAGTTTGATTTGTATTAGAGACATAAGAAAAAACTGGTACTTATTACTATATATGATGCCAATGTTTAAATAAAACTGCATTGAATAATGCAACCATTTAATATATGTATTGACATTACATGCATGCAGACACACTGATATGATGATTCATTCATGTGTGTGTTGTTTAAGAAGCTTTAATTTGCCATCCACTTGCATTGACACATTCACCCAATTTGCCATATCCTTCGGTGGATACCATAATCTGAACTTTCCCATGTGAAGTTCTTCTGATAGGATCAACCAACTTAAAATACAAAAGCTGTTAATTGATTTTTCCTTTCTTATTTTAATTAATTAATTCATTTGTTTTTATATATTTTATATATTTACCATAAAAGAATAGTTGGCAAGTATGAAATTCTACTACTATTGGTTCTTGAATGCACTTCTTATGGAGCCAAGCCAGCTCATTGCAATTTGCAACAACAAACATGTTACTCTATCAGTAAAAATCATATTAAAAGAAAATAGGGAGATAATTCTGTTAATTAAGTTAAATTATTATTTTCTTCTTGATTATTATTGTATACCTCTTTTAATTTCTTTACATAATTTGATTAAACTCCAACAACTACATTGATCTGATTTGAATTACACATATATAATTATAAGTTTTTTTTTAAAAAAAAAAATCTCCATGAACACAAAAAATTAAATTAGCCACCAATATATTTATACACGATGTTTTATATGTAATTTTAATAAAGTAATTGATTATTAGAATATAATAATCAAATATTTCACAACAAAATAATAGAATTTGTCGTAATAGAATAATAATTAAATTAATATTATTTTTACAGTAATACAGTCATTTTTTTAAATAGTATATTGTATATAATCATATGGTATATATTCATTGTGGAGTCGATTTCATATCAAGTTACTCGTTAAAAAATCTCTTACTAAATTATAAAATAATGCAAAATAATTTTAAAATAATAATTTTAGGTGAAGTTAACTGCGTCGAATTTATACCTAATTATATATATATAATTTTTCATGGTGATCATAATGTTATAATAATATTAATTACTTGTAAAATAACAACTGTATACAATCCATTCCCAGCTTGCTTTCACTCCATTTGAAATGGTTAATGAACCTTTCATTTCTATCATTCTATGCCAAACAATATAGATCCACAGAATCCAGTTTCATAGCATATATGACTATGATTCTTTGGATATTTTGGTATTCAAATGTATGAAAAAATGTTCCAACTATATTAAGCTTTTAGGCGGTTGCAAATAACATTATCTGTGAATCTAAACGATTGTATTAGCCTACCCTTTGAATAAAAATAATTAATATATTATATAGTTTCTCAAACAAAAGACGGTGACAAGCTAAGCAAGAAGATCGATGATACTAACAACACCATTAATGTCTCGAATCTCATGAATGTTGCTGCAATAATTAGCAATCATATATGGCTCAAAAGGGGCTCCAAGGTCTCACAAAAATAATTATATTTTAACCAGATTTGTAGGGATTTTTGGATAATTTAAAACACCTATTCTAACGCGTTGACCTGCATGAACAGATTAATGTTTTTTTCTTTTTTATATAAATAATTTCTCAGGTACATAATGATTATTATAATTACGTGTCATTCTTTTAAGGTTAGGAAAATATAATTTACTATTTTTTTTATTGTTCTTTTTAATTTTGTGAAATTATTAGTTTCTTTGTATGTTTATATACTAGTTTCATTTTCTTTCTTTTCAATTTTTTTCTAGTATTATTGTATGATATTTCTCCCTTCTCGTTATAAAAAGTCTCGAATTCGAGTTTTACCTATGACATAAAAAAAAATCTTATGAATGAATAAATCACATTCTTAGCAAGTTGTAAGTAGTTTGGGTTGCTTAAGTGTCTAATCTTGGGTTTGAACTTTAGAAGTGACATGTATATAAAAAGGAATGTGACCACGTCAAACCTTGAAAAGAACACTCGATAAGGCGTAGGATATTAGTTTTTGTTGGGTTTACGATACTCTCCTAAAAAAAATCTTATGAATGAATATATATTTTTTTATTAAAAGAAAATTTTCCGGTTTAATAGTGAAGAATTTGTAAGCTGACATGATCATATACACTAATAAAATATAAAAATCCAACACGCTTATAAAAGGACATAACGTAGATAATCTAACCTGATAATTATATCAGCTAAAAAGTGAATACTTCTACAATTATTCTTAGTTTATTTTTTAAAATTAGGACATGACACAAATATAGAAACACAAAAGCATTTGAAAATTAAATCAAAATAATATATTAAAAACTATATATATTTCTTTAAAAAATATCTCCCTTAAAAAAAACAAAAATCAAAACTAGAAAACACCATGAATTTTTCTGTTTCTTTTATTTAATTTCTTTCTGTAATTGTCGTGTCTCAGCTACCAAAAGCAATGCAGCTTATGGATAATGAATGAATAATGTACTATTACTTTCAAGAATGCTGCATATATAGTATTTATTTATTATATTTATATTATATTATATTATATTTCACAAAGATATGGTGTTATGTTGCAGTCAAGTTGACCAGATCACAGCCTTCTTTATATAACAAATTAAATTCATTACAAAACAAGTCACTTCAAAAATAAATTAACATTATTATACATTGACTTGATCCACCTTCTCCCACACCACCACACACCACAGGTTCCTATATATATGTCCAAATCTCACTATCCAAAACCACACAACCCAAAATTCATACATACTACTAACTAGTTCAGAATTTTTCATTCAAACAACAATAATAATAATGTCTCTTCATATGATCCATGATGTTCTGTCCTGGAATACCCTGTTACCAATCCTTATGTTAATAGTCTCATTCAATTTCTTGTGGCGCAAGAAACGTAGCAACAGAGAAAAGAAGCAGCTCCCACCTGGGGACATGAAGTTCCCATTGATTGGTGAGACAATGGAGTTCTTCAATGCTCAGAGGAGGAACCAATTGTTCGAGGAATTCGTCCGGCCGCGAGTTCTAAAGCACGGAAAGATCTTCAAAACAAGGATAATGGGATCTCCAACTGTGATTGTGAATGGCTCTGAAGCAAACAAATTCTTTCTAACCAATGAGTTTAAGCTGGTGAAGAGTTCTTGGCCTTCTTCCTCTGTTCAGCTCATGGGAACCGATTCGATTATGGAGACAGACGGCGAAAGGCATCGATTCATTCGCGGCTTGATCGGAACTAGCCTTGGCTATGCAGGGCTAGAGGCTCTAGTTCCAAAGCTGTGCAACCATGTTAGATTCTTCTTGGAATCTAAATGGGAGCAGGGTGGTGATGGAAACACAATTAGTCTCTACCGTTCGACGAAAATGCTAACGTTTAGCATAGTTTTCGAGTGCTTGTTGGGGATCAAGGTGGAGCAAGGGATGCTAGAGACATTTGAGAAGGTTCTAGAAGGCGTGTTTTCGCCGGCTATCGAGTTTCCGGGGACGAAGTTTTGGAGGGCGAAGAAGGCGAGGATGGAGATAGAGAAGGCTCTTAGAAAAGAAGTAAGGGAGAAGAGGAAGGAGATGGAGGAGAATTTGCATAATAATGAGAAAGATGGAATGCTTCTTTCAAGATTGGTTAATGCTATGATCAAAGGTGAGATTAGTGAGAAAGAGGTCATTGATAATGTGGTGCTGCTGGTTTTTGCAGCTCATGATACAACTTCTTTTGCCATTGCCATGACCTTCAAGATGCTTGCACAACATCCTGATTGCTATAGCAAATTGCTTCAAGGTAATGACAACTGTCAACCGTAGTCCCGGCTTTATTCTTTCTTTCTGTTACATTGAAAAATTAAGGGTCCGTTTGGTATGCGTTTTTATTTTTTATTTTTATTTTCATTGTTTTCTATTTTCTGAGTTTTGCGAAGAAAAAAGAAAATACAGTGAAAATAATAAAATTTTGTTTTCTCTTTTTTCTTCATAAATTTTTTTAAAAAAAATGAAAATGAAAACAGAAAATAAAAACACAAACCAAATACATCTTAATGTATCTAGACGGATAGATTCTGTTTTTAAATTTTTCGAATTTTATTTGACGAGTTATTGTTTTATGCAGAACATGCTGATATAACGAGAAACAAAAGAAGAGATGAGAGTCTCTCAATGGAGGATATAAAGAAGATGAAGTATACATGGCAAGTTGCTAGAGAAAGCATGAGATTGTTCCCTCCTATCTTTGGCTCTTTTAGGAAAGCAATCACTCATATTCAATATGAAGGATACACCATACCTAAAGGATGGAAGGTGAATTTTATAATAAATAATATTTTTAATATTTTTGAAGACGAACAAAAATATCCTCAACATATTTTAATCTGTATGAACACAATGAAATCGCTATTATTAAAATTATTAAATTAATTATTTGTTAAGTCGACAGTTTTTCAGACACAAAACTTTTATTAAACGACAGTATTATAATTACGATTTTGTCTGCAAATACACACTTTAATTAGTGAACTAAATATGTGAAGTATTTTGTGGCATGTTTTTAGGTGTTATGGACAACATATGGGACACATTACAATGAAGAGTATTTTAAGGAAGCTCAAAGTTTCAAGCCAAGTAGGTTTGAAGAAGAAGAAATACCACAATATGCATATGTTCCATTTGGAGGAGGGCCAAGAATGTGTGCTGGGTACCAATTAGCAAAGATAAATATCCTAATTCTTGTTCATTATGTTGTGACCAAATATGATTGGTCCTTACTTCATCCAGAGGAACCAATCACCATGGATCCTCTTCCATTCCCATCCCTTGGAATGCCAATAAGATTTTTTCCCAAACAAAATTGAAAAAAAAAACAAGATTGTATTATTTTCATATTGAAAATTAATATTATTATTGTTATTGTATCATTTAATTTGCACACATCAGCAATAAGAGAATTATTAATATTGTTGTTTTGCCATCATGTGATGTCCTTAAACTGAGGAGCAAGCACATGTGTTATTTAGTTACTTGGATTTATTAGATTCAATATCTAAAAACCCTAAACATTAAAAGATGGGCATGAACATAACATCACTTTAATTTCTTTAAATTTTTGAGTTTATTTATTCATATTTTCCCCAGATTTATATATATGCCATATATTCTACCCAAACACATAGAGAAAAATTAAATTTAAAAGAAATGCATATTGAAGCCATTAAAAAATATATATTACCATTTTCAATGAAAAATAGTAGCTTAAATATATTATTAGTTTCAATAAAATATATATTTATTCGGAACCTATAAATTTATTACTCATTTTTGTTCACAAAATTTTTTTTTAAAACAAACTAATAGAAGAGATGATTAAAATAAAACAATCTTTAAATTTTATTAAACTGAACTAAAATTCATATTTCATAGGAACTAATAAAAAAAAAAAATTTAAAAATACTTTTTGCAGCAGACAAAAACTTATTTAAGAAAAAAAAGTTTTTATAAAATCTTTTTTTTTTTAGTAATTGAAAAGGAGTGTGAAAAATTAAAATCAATGCAGTTACAATCATTCATTATTAGTGAAAAAAAAAATCATTATTATTGCACTTAATCATATATATAAAGAACTAAATAAAGAAGTAGAGAGGACAGACAAAGTCACATGGCCTTTCCCAATTTGTAAATAAAATTAGCCTTAATAAACGTTTTTGTTTCTTTGATTGGGCAACAATTTAATATGGATAATGTGTGTATATATGTGTGTTTCGAAAATCATTATTAATTAATTAATAACTTATAAAAGAATAATGCTACGAAATCAACGTTAGAGAATTAATAGGGAGCCAATAAATGTAATTAGGAAAATAATAAATAATGAAAAGAATTAAAAAAAATATATTAACTTTTTATTATCTTCCTAATATTGATTACCAAAATTTTTTCCTCATAAAAAGAAGTCTCCACCTTCCTCATTGCTTATCGCTACTATATATTAAATATCAAAACACGAATGAGATCGGAAAAAAAAAAACACATGCATTATTATTGATAATAATAATAATAATTTTATTAAGGTCATCATGTATAATAATAAGTATAATAGAACAAGCATTCTAGAAGCATGGCTATGATCATTAATCTTCTCATCACAACAAGTAATGATCATAACTTAGATCGATGTATATATATACAAACGACCTTTTTTTTGGTTATGTCATCACTTGTATCATCGCTAGCTAATTTGCTATTTTGCTATATTGCTGTTTAAGAATGTAATTTAAAGATAAGATTCTCCATTACTAATATTTTTATTATGTTAATTTAATATATATTTTGTGATAAAATTCTTAATTTTAAATCTTTAAATTTAAATAAAATTTTTATATAATACATTTTTTTAAAAAAAAATTCAAGTAAAGAAGGGCTCACCAATTTAATTATACGAATTTATTTATATTCGCAAGGGTGGTTTGAGTTTTTTTTTTTGCACATAGGCTTGAATATTTGTTCATGATATAAGTTAAGAAGGTCTCACCAACTGGGCTCCATTAATATTAATATTATTATTATTAATATTTCTCTATTTTGTACACTTGATTTGTGATATTTTTATGTTCAACCAAGAGTGTGTTCATGAATCGCGAAGGAAACACAACCTAGAGAAAAAGGACAAAGGATTATATCAAAGGTGGTTAAACCTTTTCTCGTTTATATTTGAATATATAATATAATTTCAGAGCATGCAAGAGAAATTAAATATAATCATGTTCAATATAAAATAATGACATTAAAAAATGAGTCACCTAAAAAAAGATCTTTATTAATTTTCTCTTGCGTAGGAAACACACTTGACAGTTGACAATAAAAAATAATAATAAAGCAGAATTGAATAATTTGTTTATTATGGAAAAAGTGGCTATTCAATTCAAAAGTTCAAACCCATGCATGCTCACGTACAGACACAAACAAATAAGCATGCAAATAAATTAAATTCAATTATTTGTTTTTTTTTTCTATTAGTAAGTGCAATTTGCTCCTAATATATGGCTGAAGCTATTGAGGTTTGAGGATGGAACCAACAACATATATATTAAGTTCATGTAATTTACCACATACATTATTATTCATTAATGGAACTGAATATGCATGCATGCCTATGTGACCAAAAATGGAATCATGTTCTTCCCAAAAACCTACACCAAATTCAACCTCTCCCACCCTATATCAATCATGTTATGTATGTGTACATAAAAATTCAGTCATTATTAATCAGCCAGCATCTATGAAAATACATATTTAACATCTTATAAAAAAAATTATAATAATTCTATAAGAAATTTTAATTATTCATCTATTACAAGTTATATTATTCTTCTGATAATTGATTATTTAGTTGAAAATATATGTAAATCTATATATATATATAAAATATCTTTTTTGTGTACATATAACATGCATGTCTATCCAGTATAATAAAATTATTTTATCTTTATTTTCAAGTTTATTTTAATTTTGTGCGTACATAATAAAGTAATTTTCCGCTAATAAAAGTATTAAAGTAATCGAAACTAATATTAGGGAACCAATAATTAAGTTATCAATCAAAATTGAAAGAAAAAATATCATTCAAAAATGAAAAATGCCATCATGCAAATAGAATAAAAATGATCACCTACACAGAATATATTAATTTTCGTCTCTAACTCATCTACCATCATTATCAAGTGTATTGGCTTCCAAGACTTTCTCTAAAGTAATTTACGCAATTTTTTGGACGGTTCTTATCATCGCTTTTGAGTGGACATCACATGATTAGTCTTTTCACTTTAGGCCCAAATAGATATTTTTGGACATGAAAACAGCCTGTTTTAAAGTGTTTCTTCTCCATGACCAAAAAGAAGTGTTTCTTCTCCATGGCCCAGAGAAGGTTTTCATCTTGGGCTTCAGGGCCCAAAAATCTACACTACAAATCATTAATTCATTTTGTAACTAAAAAAACTGAATCCAAGAACCAGAAAAGTAAATAAATAAATTTCTACACTTAATTAATTACTTGAAGATGAATTGTGTTTAGAACCAAAAAAAAATCAAAAAAAGAAAGCAATTCCTTCAGCCTCTTTTATTTTGAGTGGCAATGATTGTTGTGAACATTAGACATTTAGACATTAGCTGTAAAGCATAACCTCACTTCCCTCCACACCCAATTTCAATTTGAAACCAAATCATACTTTCACATAAATACATACACATATACAAATAAATGTAAACATATACAACCATTGACAGCAACACCACCACTTCATTTCACTCATTCTTTCTCTATCCACCAATCCATAATTCTCCTTTCAAAATTTTCAATAATAAATCCAGCTACCAGTCACTCAGTCATGCCTGCTGCTGCTACTTCAAGAAGAAAAAAGCATAACAAGTTCAAGAAAAACTCATCTTTGACCAAATCCAACCACCATTCTTCTCCTACTATTCAACCATTCCAAGGTAATGTTTCTTATCTCTCTTTTATCATCTCATCATCAACCATTTCTTCTGTTTAGATTAATTAATCACTTTCCCTTATATTATTAGGCTCTTGTGATCTTAAACCTCTCAAGGAAGAAGGGCAAGGTCCTTTGGAATTGGAACCTTGTTATGTGGTAGTTGAACACAAGAAAAACAACATCATCAAGGAGGATTCTTTTTCTGTTGGTGCAGCTTTTGATTCATATCATAATAGCACAATGGAAGAACATCTCAATGGGGATTTGAAGGAAGAATCTTTAGCTAAAGAAGAGAAGGAGGAAGTGGTTGTTGCTGCTGCTGATGATGATGTCAGTGACATCAAAGATGAACAAGAAATAGTGCCAAAAGAGGAGAATTCAGAACATGTTTCTGATTCTGTTCTTGATGAATCTTATGAGCATGCTGTGTCTTCTTCACCTAATGATGAATTCAATGATGCAACAAAGGAGGCTCAATTTGATGACAACAACAATGCATTGGCCTCAGAAACTGTAGAAGCGGAATTCGAACCGAAAGAGGACAACAATGATGCTTCTTTGGTTTTGGAGAATGAGGGTTCAAGAGAGCCTGAAGAAGTAGTTGAAAAAGATGTGAAGATTCTTGAAGAGAAGGAGAATGTTGTGCCTTCAAATGTTACAGAAGATGTGGTTTCTTCAGAGGAAACAACTCTGAACACAGATATTCCAAAACCAGATGAGAATGAAAACAGGATTCCATCTCCAATTCCAATTCCAACTACAACTAAAGAAGAAGAAGAAGTAGCAAAGGGAAGTGAGGGATCTTTGGTTCCACCCTATGAAAGTTCTAAGGAGGAGTCTTTTCAACCATTGCCAAATGTTCCTAAAGCTGAAACCACCACTGTCACTGTGCAAAAGGAGATTCAAGTGCCTAATAGCACTCAAAACCAGGTACTTAATTTTGTCATCAGGTGCTGCAATTTGCAATCTATGTCTGCATTTTGGTTCTGAGTTTATGTAATGATATTGTTCTTTATTTTTTGTGTGAAAGGGCATTGTCTCTGTAGCTCCAAGGCAACACACTTCTTGGAGCAGTTGCTGTGGAATCTTTGAGGTTCTAAGGCGTGGTGGTGATAGATGATTGATTCATGGTGAGAAAACCATAGCTAAAGATTTTGTTTACTTTTTACAGATAACAATGTTATTATGTTATTATAACTGGTTGATCAATTATGCTGGTCTTTCCATGCTTGGATCTGAGTATGCTGTTATTAACTGTCACCATTCGTTTGGTCTTTTGAGCAGAGTCCCATCGAAGGTACTTTGGGACCATTTTCTAACTGTTGAATTTGATTTTTGAATGTTGTAGGGGGGAACTTCTGAGAAGGTTGAGGTTGAACCTTCCAAAAGAGGAGACAAAATCTGTTGTGTGAATAGTGAATACCCAGTTGTCAGACATTGTATCATTGTTTGCTTTAATTGCTTGCCTCCAGCGTGGTTACATTCCATTGTTTTATTTTCAAAGACCATAAATATAAATGTAGACTGCGGTATACATTTCAGTTGTTTGTATTATATTGTATGATTTATCACCAGAAAATTGCACCTTTTCTTTTTCCCTCTCTAATGTGAAAATTGCTTTACAAATGGAGTCTCAAAAAATATTGTAATTTAAGATGCTAAATTGAATTCCTATATCAGATGTAAATGGCAGCATCAAAATAAACCAGCCAAAGTGGACATGATATGTGGCAGCACATTCTATGATCTAATTTTAGTATGGAATAGACTACACAGAAATCAACTTCAGAAATATCATACACAAACAAACAAAAATGACAAAAGAACAATCTCAATTCAATTCTGCCATTGACATACTGTATCAGTAATCAGAGTATCCAAACTTCAAAATGAACTATATTAGACTCATAATCGGTACAAGAAAACAAAACCTAGCATCTGCAGTTAACAGAGCATTGCTCAACACACAAAATTCTGTTTAATCAAATCTCTCAGAAGAAACAAACAGCTAACAACCAACATGAAATCAAAATTCACAGGCTTGATAAACATTAAGCCATTGAAGAAACCATCATCATCATCATCATTATTTTCATGGATCAACCAAAACTGAAACATATTTTTCTTTTTTGTAAACATAAACCCTAGTAACATGGAATCTAATCTCTAAAACCCTCCCCATGATTCAAATTCTACTCCTTTTTTTTTCTCACCTACGTTTTCCATAGAAGACACAGATCACAGCAGCAGCTGCAACAACGGTAGAACCAGCTGCCACCACAGGCCACTGAACATTCAAACCCTTCACCACTTTCCCTTCTCTAGCAACAACTCCATTCCCATTTACTCCTCCATTCACAGCCTCAACAACCCTCTGGTTCAGTCCTCTGATCAGATCCTCAGTTTCCCCTGCTTCCTCCCTCAACCGCGCAACAATCGATTCCAAGCTCTTTGCTCTCTCCTCAGACCCCTTCAGTGCCTCCTGCAAGCTCAGCTTCTCCTTAACCCACTCCTCCATCTCCGATTTCTTCGAATTCACAGCTTCCTTAATCTTCTGTCCTAATTCCAAAACCTCTTTTTCCTTTTCTTGAATCTTCTCCCTCAACTCCTCCTCAACCCTAGTCCACTTACTCCTCTCATCAACATCATTATTCTCCAGAGCCCCAATTTTCTTCTCCAAATCCCTAATTTTCAATTCAGCCTCAGATTTCTCCTTCTTCAGGGATTCAAGCTCTCGCTCCAGTGACTCCACCTTGGATTCCTTCTCCGATAGAAGCTTCCGGAGCTCGAAAGCCTCCGCCCTGGACTCCTCGGCGGCGCTCATATCCGATATGGAGTCATGCTGGAGCCTTGCCAGCTCGGTCTCCAGGTCCGCCGCCCTCGCGGCGATGGCACTCGCGGCCTTAGTTGCGTCCCGGGACTGCTCAAGCTCCTTCTCCATGGCGAGAATCTTCTCCTTCATCTCATCGCCATCGCTGCGGAGACCTTCAATCTCCATCGTGAGCTTCTTGATCTGCTCCTTCCTCTCCTCGCTCTCGCTCGCAAGGTCGTCCCTCTCTCTCTCCAAAGCCTCGATCCTCGATCGTTCATCGACGCCGTTCGTGAAGCTATCTTCCGCCATCGCTTCAACGCCCTAACTCTGCAGAAAGAAAAATCGAAAAAAAAAAAAAAGAAAAATCCTAAATCAAAATAAAATTAAAAAAAGAAGAAAAAGCATTAAGTAAAGTAATCTGAAGTTATCGATGAAATGATTTCTGAGGAAAGAAACAGCGGAATTGAGAGTTGTGGAGAAGATTGAAGCGAACCGTGGAGTGTGCGGTATGAAGAGATTGGGAACGAATTTTCCGGGAAAATATGGGAATGATTTTGTAGGAAAGCGACAAAAAAGATGGATTTAAATTTTTTTGGAAAGTAGAAATGAGACGAGTGCAAAGTGGGAGAGTGTGTGGTTTAGGGTTTGGGGTAGTGACTGGTTTCTGTGTGTTAGAATATCTACGCTTTATACTTTTCACTTTTTTTAAGGGAAAAAAAAAAGGTTGGTGCAAAAATTGAAACTGAAATGGAATTATGGAATAGAATCTGATCAAAAGGGGGGACGATTATTACGAATAATTTATTTATGTTTTTCGATGACTTGTCTACTCTATATGCACGATATAAAGTTTGGGTATTAATTTGCAGTGAATTTAAAGTTTTTATTACATGCACAACACAAAACAGATTTGAACTTGACTTTAAACTCGAATTTTTTTTTTTTCTAAAATGAGTCTTGAATTTAAAATCTCTTATAAGGTTGAGGGATAATACATCTGAGCAGCTGAGCTACTTGATAACTCGAACACTTATTTAGATGATGTTTAGGTATTATTGTTTGATTAAAAAAGATTTTTTCTTGGCAAAAACAAATTTTTGTTTTTTTGTATTTTTGATAAATTTTAATAATAAAAATAAAAACACTGATAAAATAAACAAAAAATATTTTTTAAAAGATACAATATTACAATTTACATTCTTTTTTAAAGATTTTTTATCAAAAAAATTATTTTTAATATAAATAAAAAATACTTTTATATTATTATATCTAAATATAATTGACAAATTAAAAATATTATTATATTAAATATTTAAATATAAAATTACTTTTATTTATATAAAAATCTTCAAAAAATAACTCTAAAAAATATTTTATAAGAAATTCATCCACAGGCTCTTAAATAAATAGATCAATTTAATTTGGTAAAGTATTAGATTTTATTGATGATTTTAATTTGAGAAAGTTTAAAAAATTTATAATTTGCTAGTCAATAAATAATTAATAAACTCTTTTTTTCTCTTTCTCTTCTCCTAATCTCTCCTTTTTTCTTTTTTCTAATTATATTTATTGACTCATTGTTTTAATTTTTGGGCATTGAATTTTATTGATGATTATTAAACTTTTCTTTAAGAGGATCACGTATCCACGTATTGGATTTGGAGGAATATTGAGCCCTTTTTTGAGTGTTTTTTTTTTTACACTCTTTTTGAGTTCTCTCTGTTGTCGTGAAATGTTACTCATAGTTTTGGTCAACCTTTCCTTTGAGTTATTAATGTTTTTGGTCAATGGTCATATTAAATATTTAGTATTCAATTCAATTTATTTTTTCTTTTTTGGTCAAAAAGTATTCAATTCAATTCAATGTTGGGAGGACCATATATATCAACTCTGTGGACTTTTGGCCCAAATGGGAAGGCCTATACTCATTCTATAAGACTTAACTATCAATGCCCAAAAAACTTTTTGGTGTGACCCAAGCAAAGAAGAAAACAAAAGTTTTGATTATTTATATTGTTAACCTTTGACCAGAATAATTAACTGGTTGACCCACAAAATGTGCTGGTAAAATGCATTGCAATGCCAGGGCATGGTCTATGGTGCTGCTTTAATTTTGTATAATAAGTTTAGGCTAAATAATGATATATCCACATCTTTTATATCAATAATAATCTTTTTGGCTGTTAAGAGTTTTGATTTATTATTGTTTGTTTTGCGTGTCTTGTTCGTTATATATAAATCTTGTGATATGGATAAGCTTATGAAACATAACAAATAATCTATTATTAACATATTTAAAAAAAAATAAGGAGTTTTAGCCTTCTTAAAAAAATATGGGAAAAAAGGGATAAAGTTCTTTTTTCCCTACTTTAAAAAAGAATCTAACTAAACACTTTAACTTGGGTTAAAATATCCTTAGTATCTAATAGAAATTGGTCCCAATTCATGCAACTCCAATTCTTCAAATGAATTATATGTTCAAAACTCAATACAAAAAATTGGAAATTGCACTTAACTCTTTATTAGTTTCACACTTATTGAAATATGTCCCTAGCTATAATTCTCTTTCAATGACATAAGTCTCCAACCATATATAAGTGTATCTTAGAAAATCTACCTCGGATGATAAGACAAGCCATGTGAGTTCTTTAGCCCTACTACAACTTGGGTCCTCTAACTTTTTTTCAGTACATGTATAATGCATGCATTCCTACTCTAAGATATAAGATAGGATACATTTCAAAATATAGCATGATGTTATGATGTATGGTATTCCAATAATATTAATTACTAATGGCCAACACCGTAAAAGTAAAACAACCATGTTACAAAATACAGAATAATTTCTGTAATACATCGTTTAAGAAACATATTAGGTATACTAAGGTTTACGGTGATTTTACATTTTTTATTTTTTATGAATCACTTTTTGGCATAAAAAATCGAGAATAAGAGAGAAAGTGGCCAAATCACCACATGTGTAGGTGCTATTTTTTACCTTTTTATAATAATAATAATAATAATAATAATGTGATTCTCCTCCAGATCTTTTGACCCAATAGGGTGGCCCACTGGACCAAGGTGAAAAACCCTGCACAATTAAAGCCCACATGCACATGAGCTGATGAGCAACTACATGAGAAGGCACATGTCTTAAGCTTTAGCTCATTAATTTAAATGATCATCTTTTAGGCTTTGTGCGTGAGTCTGTGAATGCCTAACATCAGAGACTGCTCCAATCCACAGTTCAGGAAAAAAAAAAAAAGCTTTCACTTGGCATTGGCAATGGCAATACTACTTACCTTCCATTTTAATCGAGAGCCACGTCTTATTATTTTATGATGATAATAAATTTAGATAATAAGATGTCAATAATAAATATTATTTTAAATGTAAAAAAATTAATCATCTAACATTTCTCATAAATTCTCATAAATTTAAAATGAGTACACAAAGAAATAATCATGCCCTCATGGTATCATAATAACGTAGTAATTAGTAAACACCTCAAAGAAAAAAAAAGTTACAAAATTAAATAAACAAATCTAATTAAGAAGATGGGAAACATATATTTTCCTTGATCCCAACAAAATTACACCCAAAACAAAAAACAAAAAAAGCCAAAAACAAAATTAAGAGAATCTAACTAATGAGCCGTGTGGTAATAATTAAATTAAAGAAAAATAATTAAAAAGCAAAAATAAGGTAATTAACAATTAATTAATTAATTAATTAACCTCCAAGGTTGGTGTTTTGATGGTGGAGATTGTTGAAGAGAGTGGCAAGAGCCCTAAGAGTGTTTAGTTGGCACTGAAGAGAGAGTATGTAACCTGCGGTTTCATCAAACAGCTTCTCTACTCCTTCAACTGATTCCCCACCTGGCACTATCTTCTTCAATGCTTCAATCTTTCTCTCTACCTCTTCTCTTTCTTCTTCTTTTTCTTCTTCTTCTTCATCCCTCCGCCGCTTACGGCCTCGCCGTAAAACATGCAATGGCGGTGATGGCTTGTTGCGGTGGTGGTGAAATGGTGGCATGGTGATGGGGATTATTATGTTTGATTCTTCTGCGTTATCTTCCCCTTCTCCTGCCATTGTTCTTGAGAGTGTAATAAGAGAGAGTTAGTTTTAGTTTGTGTTTATGTGAGAGAAGGGAAGGGATTAGAACAAGAAGAGGGAGGGGTAGGATTGGAATTAAATAATAATTTGAAGGAAGTACAGGGGTAAAAATGTCAATGACTAATTGACAACGAAGCTATGGTCCCACTTGCCACTTGGGCTTTTAAATTTTTATATTTTTCCTCACAAATAAATATTTTTTCATTTAAAAATAATTAATTTTATAATTCATTACTTCATATAAGTATATAAAATTTGCATATTAAAATTAAATTAATATTTTAATAAAAAATTTAAGTTTGTATTTTGAAATAATAAAAAAATATTTTTATTATCAATAGGCTTTTTTTTCTTTTCTCTTTACTCTTTTACCACCTATTATTTCTCTAATTACACTTATGAGCTTCTTATTAGTCTCCTAATATTGGTTCCGTAACATTACTTGTATATATTACACCCTCATTACAATTTATCTTTTTAAGATATGCTTATATAATTAGTATATTTTATTATTTTTAAAAGCTGATATAAAAAGAAAAAAAACTCAAATAATTATTAGAAATTAGAATACATGTTTCCGCTAAAATTATTAGTTAATATACATGAATTTTTTTTTATATGTTTTATATAACAATAAAAGGTATTTCTATATAGTATTACCTCTGAAGTTACTCAATTATTTTAATAATAATTAAAAAATATAAATAATAAAATTATTTTAAATTATTTTTTAGACTAATTTTTTATTATCTTTCGAAAAAAATTGTCTATTTAATATATCTCATAATGGTGTGTATACATGCATGTCATGATGTCAATTTTTTTTTCAAAGTATTCTTCAATCTCGCATGTCAAAAGTTAATCATTTACGGTACGAATATGGCGAGATTTGAACTCTCAATACTTTTTTAAGAAGACTAATGAACTAACTATTAGACTAGATAAGACATGATTAAGGAGTATAAATTATTTCGTTATTATAAGCTATTAAATATTCTATCAATACTTATTTCAATTTTTTATGTAAAATAAGTTGAGTGGTGTGAAGAACTTAATAGCTCATAAACAACTTTTTCTTAAACACAATAATTTTTTGACATAAAACCACGGTACACTTGAAATTGAATATCTTCTATCTACTATAATAATAATAATAATGTTTAATTAGTATATTTTAGTGAGAGGAGTGATGTTACATTATTATATTTATATTTATATATACTTATAGAATAATTTTATTTACGCATCAAAATCAATCATCAATGTATAATACATATTAAAATATAAAATATATATATAATTTAACTTATTTTTAATATATATTCAATATTTCAATATATATTATATATTAATGACTAATTTTAATGTAGACTTAGCATAATTCTAATGTATACATAATACATGTAGTTGTCCTTATCATAAACACGTTTTGTACACATTTCCTCTACACATATTTACACGTCAAGCTTCTAAGATTTCAAAGATAAATCAAAGGATACTATTCTGCATTTTTTCTCCACATTCTTTCACCTTTTAATTGATTATTGTGGGTACCTAATTGATATCAAATAATAAAAAGTATGAGATATATAATAATTAAATTGGAATAATAAATATATATCTAAAAATAACAAACATATATATATAACCACACATGTGAATAAATATAAATTCCGCATTATTTCATTGTACTTGCAAAGGATTCTTAGCTACTAAGGCTATACAATTATAACAACAATGATGTAGATATTTTAGGCTGATACATAGTAACAAGAGTTCAGAAGAAGCACATACGTACATATATGATGAGCATATATTTGTTAACAAAAATAATGCTAAATAATGTATATTAAAAATGGATCAGTATTATATACATATATTTTATATTTTGATATATATTTAATGTAAAATAATATAAATTATAACAAAAATTTAATTAATATGTATGTTTTCTTAAAATATACATTAAGATTACTAAATTTATTTTATCTTTTTTAATAAATGTATAACAAATACATTAAAATTAAAAAATATATATATTTTAAATAAAAAATTAATTTATAATTTTAACATATACTTTAAAAATTATATATATATAAAATGAGTAAATTCTAAAAGAAATATATGGTCCCATGCACTCCCACAAGGGAGAAAAACAAATTAAAGGGGAGAAAGCACATGTGCTCACATGAATTCCTTGAAGGTAACACCACCCATGTGCCTCTCCACTCTTATTCAATTCAATTCATTTCATGTGCTAACGCTAAAATTTATGAAACACGGACATTTTTATAAATTGTGTATCAATATGTTTGATATTTCATGTTATATATATTTAATTAAGAAAAATTCTAGCATAATGATATCATTTTGATTTTCTAATGATGATGATTTATCATTATTTGACAAGTAGAAAGTGGGTCACTTAAAATTTATAGCTGGCATATGTTTCTATATTTAATAATATTACGTGTCAATAACTCATTCGATCATACAAATGTCCTCATTGAAAAATAACTATAATGTCTTCATAACAGATTTTTTTCTTAATTAAATATATTTTATTATTTGACATGTGTCGTGTCCTGTATCCGTATCGTGTTTTATATTCTAAAATACATGAATAATCTTGGCATGAATGGCAAGTGTATTCTTTCTATAGTGTATGTCCTCACCCTTGAGCCCCACAAAACCCTCCCCTATTAATGCTATTTAGTATACTACTGTTAATTTTAATCTTATCTTACACTTTATTTAATTCTTATCAATCCCGATAATAATGGTAATATCTCAATTAACTTTTCAATTAGGAAAAAGCAAGTGTTATATTCTATGAGTATCATCAATGCAAAAGCTAACATAGATAAATTATTGAATGTTTTAGCTTCAACGTGCATGTGTCTTTTAATTTTAAACTAATTAATTATAATGAACTTTTATCTATAATGGTTAAAATTTAATAAAAACTCAACGTATAATTAAAATTTACATTGAATATGTTCTAAAAATAGTTAACTATCAAAGTTGTCTTTGAAATTTTTTAAAATTGATAAAAATGACTATTAATTTTATTAATAATAAAAATACCCCTCAATTTTAAGAACATAACAAACACATTTTTATTACATATTAAACATGATAAAGATATTTAAAATTGGACACTTTTATACGATTTTAAATAATTGGTGGATTTTTTTAATAAAATTTGATGTTATTTTTATCGGATTTTAAAAATTTCAGGAATAATATTAGTGGTTAACTCTCTGAAAATATATAATTATTTTTTCATCATTGTTAATTGTTAATTTTTATTTACATAATTATCAAAAGAGACGAAATTAAAAAGGAATTAAAGGACATGTATGTACGGTTTGTGTGTATTTGATGCCTTAATTGATAATAGAACTGTTGAACATGTGACAAATCAAACATAATCAACAAGAACAAACAAAATAAAAAAAATTAAAAAAAGTTGGTAACACAAAGACATAAAATAATGATCACATGAAAGTGTACCCACACCCCTTAAAAAAAAAAGTCTTATGCCTCATATATGGTTGATGCATAAGATTTTCTATAAAGTTTGATCAAGTAGAGGATAAATGTATAAATGAACTGAATGCTAATTAAGATACAAACTAAAAATACATTATATAAAACATACATATACTAGTGAAAAGATGATTTATGTTTGTTTATAAGTCCTAATAAATAGGGTGATGTGGTGGGCCTAAGAAAAGTGTATGTGGGGAAGACAATAAAACTCTAAAGCAATTAAAACTTTTTTTATTTTATATTTATGAATTATTATTAAAATAAATTAGTAATTTTAGATATGATAATATATATATATATATATGAATATTAAATTAAATAAAATAATTTTATGTTATATATTGTCATTCTAACACATTGCTCTCCTTATGTATATATAATTATATATAGATACATTGTTAATTAACACTGAAGTATTAAGTTGAGACATACATTAAATGCAAAATAATACTCCATCAATTTTAATTTTATTTTAATTGTCCAATAATTTCATTATAACACGTTAATTAAAATAATTATTAAATTATATTAAAAGTCTAAAAAATTAAATTAAATTACTACAATACTCTTATATTAATATACTAATTTTTTCTATTTTCTCATTAATCATTGTTAAAATAAATTTAATTAGCCAGAATGAAGGTGTATTGAAGATTATTTAACTATAGTTATTGAAATTGTAAATTGATATAATAGAAAAAAAATTATTAAATACACATTAAAAATTATAAAAAAAAAATAATTTTGCACTATTAAAATGAGATGGAGAGAATAATAATAATATGGAAAAAGAGTTATAAAAGCTTTTTAGTTGAAAGCACCCACAAAAAAACTTGTGACTCATAGATCTAATAAATTATATATAAAAAAATATATTTTGAAAAACATTATTAACTCATCTTTTGTATACATATTTTCCCTTTAAGTAATAGAATTTGTATGTATGGAAAAGAATAAGATGTGGTAGTGGAGAAGGCAGAAAAGGGAGGTGGTGATGTTTCCAATAAGGAAACCATCGCACTGGTTTGGTCATTGGGATTGCATTTACAGATTTTAAGCTTCATTTGTGTTTGTTGGCCAAATGGGACTCCATGTGCTTGCTACTCCCACTCCTATCCCTTTCTTCTTGTCACATTCACACACTACACCACCATCCATATTTAATTATTCATGCACTAATATTATAAAATGTTTCTTTCTATAATAACTTTGTCATGTAAGGTAATTTTGGGATGAGTTATCTTTGTCTAATTTCAATTTTAATAAGAAAAGGTATTTGAATTATTATATCTTTAGTGGCTTTTTCTAAAGTGGAACTTGGTTCATGGTGGATTAAGTGAAATATTTTCAAATGAACGGTTGAAAGTGATTATAATTTTATGATAAATAATAAAAATAAAATATAAAAAAAATTTTCAATTACTTATTTGAGAACATTCCACCTAATTCACTATGAATCCACTTTATTATAGACTTGTCAATCTCTAACACGTTTGTTTGTGGGAAGAATCTTTTTAAGTTTTTGTAAATTTTGTATAAGCTTTCTTTCTCAATTAATTTGTCTCATAGTGAAATTTTTTTCTGAATTTAACATGAATTATTTTTATTTCAATTATAAAAATTTTGACACATGCTATGATACAACTTTTCTAAAAACAAACTTATAAATCTGAGAGGAGGAGATATATTATTATTAGTTATAATACATTATTAAAATAAATTAAGTAATAAATTTAAAAATGAAATATTTTATAGATATAACAATACATAGTTAATTGTATCTAATACATTATTAAAATATAATATTTCAAGTCACACACAAAAAAAAATATTTCAATTTTTTTTTTCATTCTAAACTCTGACCTTTCTTATTTTCTTTGTGCTAATGGGGATCCGTACCCCATTATTCTCTGTACGAAAAATGAGGGAACCATGCTTTTATAATTCAATTGATATCACATACACACATATATCTACTTTGTGCCTAATAATCTTTTTTTTTTTTTTAATGTAGACATACATTCAAGTGAGTTTGTCTGTATGTTATAATGTTAGCATATTGGAGCAGTTTTTGTTTGTTTTTTGTTTGTCTTATATTACCTTTTTTTTACAATAATTATTATCATGTATTTCAAACTTACATATTATTTTTATTAGTATTGATATAGTGTATAAATTTCAATATATCATAATATGTTGTTGTTCCAAGACTACAAGAGGTTGCCTCCACCTTGTAGAGTTGTCGACCCAAAACAAATAATAAATCTATTACAAATTTACAATCTTATTCTTAGTTTTATATGAATTTAATTTTAATATATTTATAGTATAAAAAAATTTTAAACACTCATGTAATTACATTCGTTCTTTTGAATGATTAATCTAATTAGATATACTTATAAAGTACATCAAAATTTAATTCATCTTATGCATCTATATTTTATAAACTATAAGAGGTAATCCGAATTTCATATGCAATATTCATTCTCACTTACCATTATTGTTTGGGCAACATAAAAAGAAGCAAGGACCGAAATCAAAGTTTTTCACATGGTAGGCCTCTAGTGGAGCATCTTCAGATGTTCCTTTTTTATTTTTTTATTTTCTAAATTCTTTTTTATTTTCCCTCTTACTAAACATTGAAAAGTTTATTCTTAATTTTTTTGCATGGAATAAATTATAAATATGTCTAATTTTTGCTTTAATTAAAGGTTGTATAATTTATACATCCATACATTGATTTATGTATTGCATTTCAATTAAGGCAATTGCACCACATACAAAAACGTTTAAAATAAGAAAAAGGGAAATAAAACAAGCAATAGTAATAATAAATAAATAATGATTAATCAGTAGAGCAAAATCTACTACAATAACAATAGCAGTTAATTCTAGTAACAAAAATTAAATACAAAAATAAATAAAGTAGGAATGATGTGAGGATTTTAACTTGAAGCAGTTTAATCTCTTAATGATGAGCACATGAAGTGACTCAGACTTTTATTAATCTGTGAGGCCCCAGTGTCACTGCATTTTGCAGCAATGGTGCTTCCATTGCATATGCAGTATATGCCAAAATGTATGCACTATCCACATTCAAATCCATTATCTCTCATCTTCAAATCCATTATCTCTCGTCTACTTTGTCCATGTTTCCATCAACTCTTTTAAGTTTCTTTTATTTTTAGTTTATTTTGTTTGACATTCTTTAATTTGTTTGATGCTAAAAACACACTATAATGTAGCTTTATATCGACTAAGTTCACTAGTTGGAGATGAGCGGACTAGAACCGCTGCATTCACCACATGGTAAATTACCACCTCTCATACCGTAACTGATTCCACAGTAGAATTTGACGGTAAATAGTAACTTCACTCAAACACAACTTACAACTTTCATCATATTGTGCTATCTATCGAGCAACTCTTCTCAAAATCTCAAAAATCACAAAAAATTCTAAATCGAAATCTATTATAAGAAATTGTAATCATCAAACATTGTCGAATGAGTTTATTATTATTATTTATTAAGTCTCTTATATAGTACAAATATTCTGTATACAGATATCATATTTTTAGTTTGTAAGATCTACACACATCAATACTAATAATCCAATAATGTGCCCACAATAATCTTAGTGCTAGCATCAGATGGAAAAAATGTAACACCCTAATACTAGTTAACCATGCCACGAACATAATTAACCAATACCAAAATGCTACGAACGATTTAAATCTACTAAAAGAGATAGTTCATATATAAAATAGAGCTAAGACCATAATGTACAACGTAATTTGCAATAAAATACATGTATTAATATACATAAGCAAATGGTTCGATTCTAGAATGACAGAATCTGTGAAGTTTAGGTTCAACGCTAGATATACAGACCCTATCTTATTATAAAACAACGATCCTATTTCTCCATTTAACAGCGGAAGACTCGAATTGGTGGAGAAATTCTATACATTGAGCAATTTTCGGGAGCACTTTGAATGGCCTCCTAAGCAGCTGTATCTGGGTTCTAATTCTGGTAGAGAAAAATAGAACCCCAATTTCTCTCTAATGGATAAAGAGAGAGTGTATATTGAATGGGTGTGTAAGTAGAAAATCTAAAATTGGGGATTGTCCAATCCAATGATCAATAATTAAAAAAAAAAAAAAAACCCCTTAGTGGTAGCATCTACCCTTTTATGGTAATGGAAGCACTCATCCACCATTCAAGAAATTCTTGCAACCTCCATAGAGGAAAATCTTATCTTTTTCTTCTTCTGCATGCCATAGGATCCACCATATTCCTCCCTATTATTAGTTTCAATACCACTTTCGTCTCTCGAATCTCAATGTCATTTAATAGCATAGAATCCATGCATAGTGTAGGATACTAATTGATCTTGTTCTTATTAGGATTTATTTTACATTTTTTTTCTTTAAATTGAATAAATTATCATGTTTGGCCTTGAAACAAAATTAGATAATGATCTATTAACCAGGTAGATCTTCCAAAAGGACACCTCAGATCAGAAATTTCCTCCATGCCATTTATTCATATAGTTTTAACCAAAGTTTACATCATTTAGAGGGAAAAAGAAAAAAACTTTGCTTTCTAGGGAAGGCACTAACTC
>JASCZI010271934.1:78158-93842 GCA_036250425.1 Stylosanthes scabra
CACACAAAGAAAGAAAGAAGAAAGAAACACCATCAAATATTATAGTTCCTCCACTACAAGAAACCTTTTTTCTCTTCTCTACTGAAAGAGCCACAATATTCACAAGACAATCCTTTCTTTTAGAACATCCTTGTCATGCCATACTGAACAGGTCCAACCTTTCTATGAGCAGTGACACCAGTTGCGTTGGCCGCGGCAGCAGCACCGATGCCACCGCCATATTGATGAGCTTTGGATTGAAGCAAGTTTGTGTCAATGGCTATTCTATTGTTATTATTATTATTATCATCTTGTTCTATCTTGTTCACTCCTATTGCCCTTGTCATGAAAAAAGGGTTGGTGTCAATGTTGATGGCTATGTCTGGTGCTATTTTCGCATTCACTCCACATTGCTGAGAGCCATGCTTTGGTTTCAACGGCAAACCCTTCTCGGAATCTTGGTTTCCGGAGGTCGATCTTTGGTAATAGTAAGTGGGAGGGATGGTTTGAGAAGGAACGAAAGAACCCCTGATGAATGTCCTCGGATCGAAAGAGTCCTTGATGATATTACCATACTCATACGGGACAACCGGACCAACTACTTTCCCCAGTTTTGCTGAAGATAAAAACGTCGAGAATAGTGATTATATTATCGATGGTGATGCCGTCACTTTTGGCATATCCTCGGATCAATGTATCTCTGGATATAGTGAGAGGGACGGAGTGAGTTATAAACTATGATGATACCAATCACATACCTGGTGGAATTCTTTGTTCCTCGGCCAGTTGTCGGTTTTTGCTCGAAGCAATATTCGAATGCTCTTTTTGGGTTGCCATATTTGAATGTACAATCGTTGACCTGTAAATGGTAAAATCAAATGATGTCACCTAAGTATGAACAAGTAACTACTAAATTACGATCCTTATGAATTCAGAACAGTTGTTATAAGTTGCCATTAAGAGAGTAACCTATCAATGATATTATCCCTCCATACCATGCTATAAAACCTAGAATCTTAAACATTGGCAGGACCCGAGACAGGGAACATGCGCAACTCTCGCATGCCACAACTCGCTCGCTCGCTCACCAGGGTTGTCATTTTGTGTAACTTAATCTTAGAAAAGTGCAGCAACATCTACGTAAAAGAATAGCATTGTCCATAAGGTATAAACAATACTATGACACTATATACTGCTATGTAACAGCATCTGAATTTTGATCGAATTAGGCTAAATTGCACAGATCGAGTGAGAGGGTTCTAGACTCGTTTCCCGTTGTATATGCACAAGAATCTCATATAATCATCTTAAAATTTAACATAGTAGATAATGTTCAAACTAAAGTAATTTCGTGTTCACAATCAATTATTGCAATTCTCAAACAAATAAGAAGTGAAACCAAATGAGATACTGCATTAACAAATCACCTTGGAAGCGATACATGCTTTCTTTCGAGTGGCATAACTGGACCACTTTTGCCACCATTTTCCTCAAGATGAGAAAACTGCTTTTTGAATTGATCAACAGCACTGTAGGAAATATGCACCGAATCAAGATTAATGAGAAAATATAAGGGAAGGAAACATGACTACCGAATTACCAATGAAAAATGGTAAGATAACAAAAATAACCTAGGATAAAGGAAATTAGCCCTCTCTGTTCCATTTATGTAGTCTTTCAATAGTTGGGGATGGTACTCTAAAATCTCACGGAAAATTAGCTCTCGGATTTCTTCCTTTGTGACCCTTCGCCTTTCAAATTCGAACTCCATTTTCGTGATAGGATGACAGGATGGTTCCCTCTCCACCTTTGCTAATCCCTTAAAGTAAGGATCAGCCAATGCCTGAAAAAAAAAAAACAAAAAACAAAAACTTTCAAAAACTTACGCATGCAAGTCAACATAATACTATGAATGTAGTTGCTCTACATTACTCTTATATCTTCTAGAGTTCCAAAAAGAAAATCATGAAGCACGCAATTATCAAACTAAATTTGTTTACACGAGAAATGGAACATAATATGACAAACCTCTTGAGCAGTAGGCCTGTCTTTCGGATCAAAGGCGAGTAATCTTTCAAGTAGTCGTAGTCCTAAAGGATCTGCATTAGGAAACTTCTGTGCAAATGGCACAGGCTGCTTCTTCCGCATACTAGTTAGGTATCTCCTGGCCTTATCATTGCGTACCTATATCCAACACAATCATGAGCAGAACAATACTGTTAGCAGAAACAGCAAAGCAATACAATCAGAAATTCAGCGGTCCTTTTATAGTGGGAGAATTACCCGGGATATAGTATCCAGAGAAGGAGTTCCAAGCAGATCAGTCATCAGATCCAACTGATGGACAACATTTTTTCCAGGGAAAAGCGGCTTTCCTAATAATACTTCTGCAAAGATGCAACCTATACTCCATATGTCAATTGCCGGAGTATACTGCAGGCAATATGTTAGGTGTTAGCTCATTATGCGACACAAAACTAACCGAAACAGACATCACTAGTAGATTATACATTAATAATAGATTGATCTCAGGGCTTACATTCAGCTAATGATGGAAAAGAAGACAACAGAAAGCATGAATCATGGGTTGATATTTGATAAGCAAATGCAATTTCTACACACAACGCTAACGAGTATGAATTTGGGCAAAGTGAAACAAGACTTCACATATGTACTTCCTCTTCACCTTATACCGTATCAAAAAGGATCTTTGAGGAATTCATACCTTTGAGTAAAATGATCCACAAAGCTCCGGTGCTCTATACCACCTTGTCGCAACGTAATCCTATAGACGTAAATTAAGTTAGAAAACATCATCCATACTTCCCCAGAAACTTTTATACGAAAAGCTTAAAAATTCTCCAACGAAGAGGTAGAAAACAAACAGAGATTATGTGTAAAGTGCAATACCGTCCAAAATACTGTTGTGGGTGTGTCGGTGAAAGCGACTCTTGCTAACCCAAAATCACAGATTTTAAGTTTACAGTTTGCATTGGCCAGTATATTCTTTGGCTTCAAGTCTCGATGATAGACATTTGCTGCATTGAGTAGATAAGTGTTAGATGAGTAATATTAACATCAGGCAGAAAATTGAAGAAAAAGCAAAGCATCGACAGCAACAGATAGAAACTCTATATTTTGCACATTCCTAACACCTGTCTTAAGATACATGCGTGAGCAATGATACATTTACAAATACAGGGTATAGCCATTAACACAATGTGCTTTTAGATAAGATCAATCATGAAGAAGTAACTATTTTAGATAGTAAAATATACCGGTGTGAATATACTTCAATGCTCGAAGTAACTGGTAAAGGAAAAATTGATAGTGCTCCTTTGTTAAGTCATCATTGGCTTTAATGACTTGATGCAGATCCGACTCCATAAGCTCGAAAACGACGTAAATGTCCTTAAATTCCCTTCTAGAAGGAGGCAGCATGACATGTTTGATTTCAACAATATCAGGATGTCGAAGAAGTCTAAGCAACTTTATCTCCCGGAGAATGCGTGCAGCATCGGATATATGCTCAAATATATCATGAATCTTTTTTATTGCCACTTTTTCCCCGGTGAGAGTGTCAATGGCTGAACATACAACACCATAACTCCCTTTCCCAACGACTTCTTGAATTTTGTACCGGCTGGCATCGCCATAATCGGAGAAAAACTCCATCTCTGTTGAACTCTGTAGCAAAGATAATCAAGTTCTTGCACAAATCAAAATCAGGCAAATCGAAAATTGGTTCCAACCAAGCTAAGGCAACGAAGGGATAGCAAATTTTCATAAGGGATTAATCGAAATCAAAACCAAAACAGCAAGTATATTCTTGGCTGTCTTGAAAATTTATATTGGAGATATCTCAGAACTCACCAATGAAATTAATAGACATAATACAAATTTGTATCATAAGTTTGTTAAAATTTACATAAAGGAACTTCCACAGCATTACATAATCATAGACAAAAAGAAAAGAGGATAGATTATATCTTGAGGAACATGATCATGTCAGCATAGAATGATAGAATTGAATAACTTAAGCAAACTAATAAACAATGTAAATAATAGAACCATTAAATATATATATCACATTTCTTATGACAAACCAATCTTTAACTTCAAAAAAACCAAAAGCTTTTTCTTTCTTTCTACAATCCACCACCGGTTCTTCTCATTTCACTCATTCTACAATCTGATTTTTGGAGAGTCAACCATGTATGATGAATTGATGATGATGCAACTCAAGCGTGTACAGCACATAAGTGAATAACACAAGACGTAGAAACAAAGAAAAGCAAAAGGGGTAGATACATTGAAGTTGAAAGAACAACCTCCAATATATGAACACCAAATATAGATGCTAATCTCTAAGAAGAAAAAAATAACATGTCCTTATCCTACTACAGTAATAATATATAGAAACATGCTCCTAAACCTCAACCACATAAGAGATTCTCATCAAACACAATCGTAAAGAAATAACTCATGATTCTCTAAATAATTCAACTAATCAAAACAATTAAAAGCTTGTAAAAAATGCACCTTTTTTCTTTGATCTTGCTGCATTCTTCTCTGGCAAGTGGAAACACCTAACAAAAGCTTCCAATTCCCAAACAAAAAAGGATGATCCTATTGAACTAAAAACCCACAAAGCTTCTGACAATATTAAAAAAATTGTTGTTTTCTCAGAGAGAATTCAGCCACATTTGCCCCACCTACCCCTACTTCGAATCACAAGACCACAATCCGAACTCACTATTCTCTTCAACAAACATGGAATCCAAATGAGACCCAACATGCACTCCAATTCCAGCACAACGAAGCTCACAAAACCGCAGAACCAATAATAGCAGCTACCACCACCACCACAGCCCTTGATCATGAAGCAATGAAGCTCCAACCTTGCAACCAAAAAGCTCCCATTTTTGGAAAAAATCCTCACACCCCAGAAGAGGATCCAAGCTCGGGAACACAAAAACAACAAGAAGAACACGTTTTGAGGTTGTTGGAAGACGAAAGATGGAAACTTTGAGACACAGTACCAAGAGAGAAAATTATAATATAAGCGTGTGTATGTGGGTATTGCAATTGCACACCGACAGAGAAGGAAAGGTGAAAATTTTGGAGAGGTTTTTGAAGGTTAAAGAGAGAAAGAGAGCTTAAAGCTTAAAGGGGTTGGTGCTTGGCTTGTGTTTGTTGTGTTGCGTTGTTTCCTTTCCTTATCCAAAAACGTATGAAATACGGAGCATGATGTATGGGAGTGGCGTATAACTGTAGTTTTGAGAGGGTGGTGAGGGTAATATTGTAAATTTAGCTTTGTAGTAGACAAGAAAGAAGATACTGGGTTGGCAGGTTATGTTTCTGACACGTGGTACATTTGTCAGGTAAAAAAAATAATTAAGAAAAAAAAAGGAAATTATTTCATTAATTTCGTTAATTAATTTTAGATTCTCTTTAAAAAATAAAAATAGAAATTTAGGGAGTTAACCCTATTTTGGTTTGTTTTAAAAAAACGCTACCTTGATTCCTAAAATGGGCGGGTTGCACCGTGCCACCGAATCAATCTCGAATTTCTAATTACACTAATATAATTTTTGATATTAAAAATATTATTATATTATGTTAGTCTCATATTTTTTTTTTTAAAGAATGACTATAACATTATAGAGTATTATGAATTAATATGGGATAGTTTTTTCAATATCAAGTATCATATTAATATAATTAAAAAGTTGAAAACTAATTATAGGGAAATTACGAATTTTACTAATCAAAATAGAGTTTAACTTAAAGTTTAGAAAAATTTTGAAAAAATGTATTAGAACTATGCTACGGAATCAATATTAGGAGCTCTTAGGGAGCCAATAAGTTCAACCAAAAGTTATCATCTAAAATTGAGCAAAAAGTTATCATCTAAAACTAAAAAAATCATCATCCGAAACAAATATAAGTTATCATTCAAAACAGAATACAATTATCATCCGTAACTCTAAACCTTCTTCCCGAACACGATTATCATCCAAAACAGATTTAACTTATCGTCCAAGACATAAAACAATTATCATCCGTAACATCACCACTACCACCACTATCGCCAATCGCACCACCACCGCTATCACCAACCGCACCAACACCATTACCACCACCGCAATACAACAACAATAACACCACTACAACCACAAGAAGAAAAAAAATAAGAAGAAGAGGCGGCAGCGCAGTGGCAGTGGCTCTTTCACGCGAATAAGAAGAAGAAGTGCAGCGGCGGCTGTAGCGGCAAGGGCGAGGGAGCAAGAAGAAGAAGAAGGTGGGAAAGAAGTGGTAGCGGTCTTCGTGTGAAGAAGGAGAGGCGTAGCGGCGGCGACAGTGGCACGATTGGGATAGGAAGAAGAGGAGGAAAAGGCGGCTGCAGCGGCGAGACGACAACGGCAGTCGCGGATTGGTGCTTGAAGAAAAAGACGACACATTGACTTCTTGGCTTCATATTTCAATGGCTCCGTATAGTTTCTCAACGTATAGTTTCTCAACATATGTATGAAGTTATAAATTGATTTTTTTCTTACTTCCACCCTCAAGTAATAGTTTAAGAGAATAAGAGATGTTAAAATTAAGGGTAAATAACATATTTATAGTCTTTTATAGTAATTTTAGAATATTGAAAAAAATTGGATAAATATGTGTACAATATAAATAAAGTGATAGAAAAATGTGTTATGAATGTAAAAAAAAAAAAAAGGGTGTTATGAATTAATATGGTGCAATTTTTTCAATGTTAGAAGTTGTATTGATGTAATTATCTTACATATTAATATATTGTGTTTTTTTAAATCGGATGTCTCAATAAATTAAAGGGTAAAGTATAGTTTATATCCCTAACATTTGTGAAAAATTTTAAAAAATTCCTAACGTTTAATTTGATTGAATTTTACCTCTAATTTTTCAATTGGTTTCAATTTTACTCCTAATCATTTACCTTCAACTTTTTTAATTTGTTAGCGATTAGGGGTAAAATTAAAACTAATAAAAAAGATTAGAAGTAAACTTGAATCAAATTAAACATTAAAAATATTTTTAAAATTTATTACAAATGTTAGGGACATAAATGATACTTTACCCTAAATTAAATCCTAACCATTGCTGAATTTAATTTCTTTTATTTTAATTAAAATTTTAAGTGAATTTACTCTTAAATAACAATAATGTACTTTAATGACAAAACATGAGACATCTTTTTCATTTTGTGATAATGCTCCTTTTCTATTTTAAAAGTTTACTCTCCTATGTATTAATACTACCTTTGAGAGAAAGCATTTTTTCCAATAACTAGCTACATGCATGTAAACATAATTTTCTATTTTCCCTTTCAATCTTTAAATTCTCTAGTCCTCATACAGTCATACTCCATTTTCAGTCATTTTAGTGAATCAATTAAAAAGTTTATATGATGTTGAAGAAAACTTGTAGATTACCACAATCCATCTTCAATTAATGGCCATTAAAATATGAAAATAAAAAGCAAGAAATGATTACTTTTGGGAAAAGAAATTAAATGTCCATGTATATATAATCTTCATGCAAATAATATGTTTATAATTTTTTTTTTAAACTGTGAAATTTAAATTTTAAAAAATGAGTAATCCAAGCACTTTTTTCAGGACATTCATGTAAAATTATTTCATATTTCAAAAAATATTTTTCAAATAATGATACTTTAATTAAATATATGTATTCAACTATTTTCTTATGATATTTTTAACTCGACAAATTAAAAATTAATCTATTACGAATTTAACTTTATTGAAGAGTTTATTATATATTAATAGATGAATTATTGCATACCTTAAATAAGATTTAAATTTTCGACACTTATTTAAACGAATTAGGGAGTTTAACATAAAAAAGGCAAGGCATATATTTTTTTTTTGTTGTCCATGGTGTCTCCCAACTCGACGGTCAATGACTAATCTATCGCGAATCGGAGCTTTATTTAAGGATCTATCGCTCGCTAATAAGTTTTGAACCCCGACATTTATTTAAGCGAATTAATGAGCTGACCACTAGACGAAAGTTAAGTTGGTTAGCGAAGCCATATATTGAAACCCATAAATTAAGGGTTGATAGCAATTAGCAATAGTGGAATGCATTCCTAATAATTCAACAAACTAAATTAAATTCTATAATAATAATTGTATTGTACATTTGTACATACTTTAATTTATACCAACTTTAACCAAAAGAAAAATTAAAGGCATGGGTGCAATATGAGGTAGGAATAGTGTATTTTGTACTCAAAGTACGAACTTAAGGGACATGGCACATGCATCATAAAATCTTAATCAAATTCATGTGTTCATATATTCATATTCAAACCGTGTTTCACGTTTACGTTATTATCTCACCTATCTCTTACATTTTTACAAGCTTTCACACTATAATATTAAATACTTTGAGCGTTTCCTTATTAACAAAAACATATATAAATAATAATGTTTTGAATGTCAGATGGTGGATCTATAGTTGAATTTATATATGAATTATATTATAAATCTTATTACTATTACATTTAAAGAAAATGCTTCTGGTGGAAAACAAATAAACTTGAAAGATTATTGATAAGATGAAAGTATATAGACAAAAATATTACTACTAATAATAATATATACATTCTATAGTAGTTTAATTTAGTCTTTAATTTTGATTTATATTTTTATAGATGGTTTTTTCAATATTATGTTGTTCTTTATAATGTTTTCAGGTTATAAAAAAAAGTTCTAATATAATATTAATATAAAGTATTTAATTACGTAACATTACGGCAATAAAAATAACTATCTTCTATATTAATTACGTGAATGATATGATAAAAAAGAAATTCAATATTATTGTATATTTTTATACACATTATTTTTAATACTAAAAATATAAATATCAATACATAAATTTTATTTTTTATTAATATTTATATTTTTCGTGTTATAAATAATATAATTAAAAAATTGTGTTGCATGAAAGGTTACTCATAACCTCTAACATAGACATTTTATCAGTCTTTATTATGAACTTCAAACCGTTGGCGTATCAGCATCACTCTTTCCTCCATTCTAGGTTCAACCATAGATATATACATACATATATATATATATATATATTGTTAATGCCTATATATTATTAATTATTAATTAATAATTATATATCATTAGTTCAAGCATTATTCTATATATATAGTTGGAAGCCGGTATAGTTATGTGACGTAGCAACGGCAATGAGTGATTATTTTAGGCCGGTATAGAATGGAATGCAAATAAATTAAAAGCATACTTTATTTTTCCTTAACAAAATTTCTATTATCAATTTATCATTAATTCAATTGGAATATCAAAATATTTCATTATATTCTATTTCATCGTACTACTTATGGTCATGAATTCATCAAACATAGTATATACCATAAGGATATTTATTTATTTATTTTATAAGAAATATTTTTTAAATACACGAAAATCAAAACAAACATGTACCCTTTATTAGAGGGAAAGTTCCATTCCCATATGTTAAATAATAATAAATAGTTTAGACCCTACATGAAAAGCATAGTGCATAAGAAGAGAAGGATTAATGGAGGTACGGTTGATATATATTGAAGGACAATAAATAGGGTTAGATGTAGAAAAGAGAGAAATGAGAAATAGGAATATGCTTACCTTAACTTCGTATGTCGGAGGAGAATATGCGCTGCTGCCACGTCAAACCCTCCAAGAATGAGGGTCCCTTCCTCCATTTTCGGTTGCACCTACCAAAAATCATTAAAAACCATAAACCCTCTTCCATGAACACAATATGTATAAGTTTATGAATCTCCCTTTTGTTGAGATGTTGAGAGGTAACAAGTAAGTTATATGAATATCAGGTTTTTGAATTTTACGTTGGTTGAGATTCCAACTCAAAATTTCGTACGATAGGAGGGAATAAAATGTCATATGAGATATAGCTTATTGATTATATAAATAGGATAATACGATAGTACATAGATTTATTAAATAAAAATGTTATATCAGATACAGGTTATCGATTATATAAGATAGTTGGTTATAATGTAAGAATGGATAATAATTAGAACCAAATTATAATCTATTATAAACAATTAAGGTGAATTATAATTCATTGAAGAAAAAGAAGAAAAAATGCCTCAAATAAACGGAATACATAGAATTGACAATAATAAAGTTTAACTTTAATAAGTACTTAGACCCAAATTTCTAATCATGGCAATTTACTCGACATAATTGAGACTTTAATTAGTTAAAATGACAAATTATACCATCTTTTAATATGTTATATCTGGGTTTGAAACTTGAGAATGACCAAATAGTTGGATATAAACCTTAAAGTGGTGTGTCTTGTATTTATCGAATCGAATGTATAAGTGAGTTTGTGATGATGTTATAATACTTAGAATTTGAATTGTCTAATCAATTTATAAAGCCTACCTCTCCATCCCGCATATGTCATGTATTTCAATATTTGATTTCATTTCAACCAACATATATTAATATTTAACATAATTATTATACATGTTCACAAGTACACTATAATTCTTAAAAACAAAACATTACATGCAAATATTAAAAATCAAACAAAGTATATGAGTTTGAAATTTAAGAACTGATTTTTTTTTTTGGTATTAAATTCAAGAACTAATTATAAACACTATTTTGGAAACACACGGTTTACTCCTCTTATTCTTTTTTTTTTTTTTGGAGGATTGGAGTTTTTTCGTTTTTCTTTTTTGGACATAGGATTGGACTTTTTCTTCAATCCAATTCTCCCCCCCCCCCTCTCTCTCTCTTCAGACATTTTTTATTTGCAAATGCGTAAAGAAAGAAAAGCATTGTCATACATACCTATCGTCCTATCTTATACATTTTGGGCCTTAGCCTGTTATTGGACTTTGTTTGGGCCTTAGATCCGAGTTATGTATCCCTGTAGCCCAAAATAAAATTACTTTTTTTTTTCATCTTACGACAAATACTAAACTGTCGCGAATCAGAGTTTCATTTAAGGTTTATCGATGCCCTATTAAATTGTGACATGAATAATGTTTAAGCAAACTAGTGAACTAATCACTAGTCCAACCCAACCACAACTTACTTCTAGGTTCTAAATAAAAAAGTGGTTCCTGAAAAAATAAATAAAAATGAAAAAAAAGGATTAATTCTATGAATAAACGAAAAAAAGGATTAATTCTATAAATAAGTTGCTCAAATTTGCTTAAACATATATCATATTTGAAATTTAAGTATATGTTATTATATTTAATGGAAAATTTATTCATTATAGCTAAATATATAGTACAGATCAAATCTAAATTAGTCGAGACGAAACTTTAAAGATAGAATGGGAAAGAAAAAAGCTATGATTTCTAACGGTATATGCTTATGTTGACCAGCATATGCTTAAGTCTTTAGTATGAATACGCACCTATTTTACTATGCAAATCATATATGAATACTGAAGATAGACGCAAATCGTAGAGAAACATTTTAAAAGGTTTTATGTTTATTGATAGATTTTAAATATTAGTTAATTTTTTTTTCTGGGGAATTGTTGTATTATGTAACATTTAACATAAAATCTTTTTTCTTTTTTTTCTTTTTAAAAAAAGTATTTGAATCTCAGAGTTGATAATAAATTGACTACAAATTATACAGGATTCTCATGACAAAAAACAAATAATTTTTTTTCTCATTATCGAAAAAATAAATAGATGTTGAATCTTATCTTATAATAATATGTATCCAAAAGTGTAGAAACTTTTTTATTATTTACAAGGTGAGTACTCTCTTTTCCAAAAAAAAGTATATTTACAATTTTTTTTTGAACGGAAGTATATTTACAATTTTAATTAACAAATAGCTTAAAGTAAAATATAACTTGAACATAATTTCTTAAATACTTTGGATATATGCTCAATGATTTCATTTTCATATTCAAATAGAGCTATGCTGATCAAAACTCTATAAACATTTTTAATATGATGATTAGTTCCAATAAGAATACTTACTATGTGGATTAAGAAAATCATAAGAGTTGTGGTATATTAAGTTTTTGGTTTAAATAAAAAAAAATAGAGTTTATTTCGTCATGGAAATAAGCAAAATAATTCGATTTTTACTTTGATATGATTAGTTCCAATAAGAATACTTACTGTATTTTAAGTTTTTTTTAAAAAAAAAAAAAATAAAAATAGAGTTTATTTCATCATGGAAATATAAGCAAAATAATTTAATTTTTACTTACAAAACTATTTTTGCCAATTATTTCCATTTTCAAGAAAGTATGAAAGGAATTAGTCAATATCAACTTAAATGATATTCAAATATTAATAAAAAATAATAAACTTTTAAAAAGTGTAAAACATTTTAGATAAAATCAACAAAATTTTAATCAACATCCACTAACATATATTGAGTTGGTCATTAATAAAAAAGTTTAAAACTAATCATTAAAAGATAATATTTTATTATAAAAATTATTAAAACTGATCATCTTAAATAATAAAAATTGATCGTCTAATATTAAAATCGACAATTTAAATTTAAAAAATAAAATAATGGTCGGTATTTTTCACCAAATTATAAATTATCAATAGTTTTTCTTTATCTAATCACCTAATTATATTTAATTTTTTTCATATAACTCTATGTAAATTGAACGTATGTGTATCAAAATTAAAATTTTAAAATAATAAAAATATATTACAACTATTCTTGTATGAATATCAATTTATATTTATATTTTTACCAAAGAAGGCAGTGTTGAATGTGGAGCTCAGAACAGCACTCGTGTCAACGGACCCCAAATCAAATTCTAATATCTCTAAATTTCATAATACAGACAAAATTTATTTTATAAAATATTTAAAAAAATTAGAAAAGAAAAAGGAAAAAAGAAAAACAGAAATATCACAGTTTTGTGGGCTCACCTCTTTACATATATCTTTTTTATTTATTTTTCAAAAAAAATAATAATCATAAAAAATTTCTATTAATAATTTAATAATTTCTCAATAAATATTTTCCTTTTTCCCTGTAACTCGTAGTACTTGTTCCCTCCAATCATTTTCCTCTGTTTTTTCTTTTCTTTTCTTTTTTTCCGGGAAAATCACTGTCACCTCTTTGCTTGCTCTGCTTCTCCGGCGGCACAAGAAGAGGGCGAACTTCATTCAGCTTCGAAACAAACAAAATTAATCTCTGCTTTTACGAAAGCTCTTCACTTTCCATTCAAATTTCCTCTCATCATCACTTTTCTCCATGAATTGTTAAGGTAACTCCTCTGATATACTTCCCTCTATGTTTTTCTGCTTATAAAGTAAAACGGGTAATTCCAAAGTTTTAATCTTTTGTTATGATTTTAGTGTTTTTCATGCATGATCGGTTTTTCTAGCATGTGGGTCTTCACTAATTTCTCCAAATAATTAGCTTCAGCTGTCGGTGAGAAAAAAAAAGTTATATCCATATATGTAATTTTTTAAAAAAAATTTATTGTATTAATTTATTTGTCTATTTATTGGTTTAATTCAATCTAAAAGTTTGTATGATTATGCATGTGGTGTTAATTAGATTGGTGTAGTAGCCTTGGTTTGTGTAGTATAAGAACTAAGAAGTGGTGGTGGGTGAGGAATTGCATAATTAGGTCTGGGGCCAGGTGGTGTTGGTGGTTGTTATGATTAATTTGATTAAGTCTATAAATATAGCTTGGTTGAGACAATTTGGTTAATTTTCTGGGTTGCTTTTTGGTTTTGACCTCTATGTTGACTTTGCAGTTACACCTTTTTCTTTTTGTGAAATGTTGAATGTAACAAAGTATGAAAGTGGTGTTGATCAATACACTTTTGAATGATACAAAATGATCAGTAATTGTGGCGCTTTTCGGTAATTTTATGATGACTTTGAGTGATTTATGAGATGATGTCTTACTTCTTGTTTCTTTGATTGGACTATTTAATTAGAAAGTGATTGGATTGGATTGGATGGACAAACATTCTGGGGATTCTGCGCCGGCTCATGGCGCTACAGGTGCTTCCTCTTCCTCCATGTTTAATGCATGTCTGTGCAGTTAGTTGCAAGGACTTAGAGATCTTTTTTTAAGTTTTAAAAAGATATCAAATTTCAGCTGTTTTTATAGGTTCATCTGGGATTGCCTCACTTAATGTTGGTAAAAAAGTGGGAAGCAGCGCGTGGGGGATACCACGTGGCGGCACTGCTGCATTTCATGCATCAACCGACACTAGCTTGTTCTCCAGTTCGCTTCCTGTTCTTGGGCATGAAAAGTGTAAGCTTGAGACACTTTCAGTGATATCATAGACTGGAATCACCCAAAAATGATTGTTGTGACTTTTTCTATTTTCTTTTTATTCCCAACATACAGTAAATTTGACTGGTTCAGGGCGTTATGATCAATCTGCTGATGATAACTGGCCGAGATTAGGAAAAGTTCATAAAGATGATGCGGTGCATGATGCACTTGAAGATATGGAAATGAAAGCAGTTGGAAAGATGCTTCCTGATGATGAAGATGAATTATTAGCTGGGATAATGGAAGATTTCGACCTTACCAGGTTGCCGAGCCAACTAGAGGATCTGGATGAGAATGATCTTTTTGGAAGTGTAGGAGGTTTTGAAATGGATTTTGAATCCCAAGAGAGCCTTGGTATTGGTATATCGAAAATGAACTTGTCTGATGGAGTTCCTTCAGCTGGTATCGGTCAATATGCTGCACTCCCGAATGGTGTGGGAGCAGTGGCCGGGGAGCATCCTTATGGAGAGCATCCATCAAGGACCTTGTTTGTGCGGAACATCAACAGTAATGTGGAGGACTCTGAATTAAGATTGCTATTTGAGGTTTTTAATTCTAGCTCAATGATTCTATACACTTTATCTTCTTCATAAATTTTTATCTTTTTAATTAGACAATCCTACATTATCTTTCGGTTTGTTTACAACTTTCAAAGCTCTTTCATTTTTTTTGGCTCAATATTACACTATTGTGAATAGTATTCTTTTCTCTTTCTTATATATATATATTTTTTGTATCTCCCTCTTTCCGTCCCATTTTTTTTAATAGCAATATGGGGATATCAGAACATTATACACTGCTTGCAAGCATAGGGGTTTTGTGATGATATCTTACTATGATATTCGAGCTGCTCGCACAGCAATGCGTGCTTTGCAGAACAAGCCTTTGAGAAGAAGAAAACTTGATATTCATTTTTCAATCCCTAAGGTTTGATATGCATAGCTTCTACTTTAGGTTTGACTAATTATCATTGATATTATCTGTGTTTCATCTATTTTTCTTCTGGTTTCAGGATAACCCTTCTGAAAAGGATATCAACCAAGGAACACTTGTAGTGTTCAATTTGGATCCATCAGTATCAAATGACGATCTTCGCCAAATATTTGGGGCTTATGGAGAAGTCAAAGAGGTAAAATTTTAATTGTGTGTATGTTTTGACTTTCATTGACATGTTTTGGATTAGTTTTAATATGGTCTTGAAATTGCAGATTAGGGAAACACCACATAAAAGACACCATAAATTTATTGAGTTTTATGATGTTAGAGCAGCAGAGGCTGCTCTTAAAGCATTGAATAGAAGTGATATTGCTGGAAAACGTATCAAACTTGAACCCAGCCGTCCAGGTGGAGCAC
>JASCZI010271934.1:107966-126410 GCA_036250425.1 Stylosanthes scabra
AATTTTTATTTTTAATATAATTTGTTATTGATTTCATGCAAAGATGTTGTTGTTCATGGATTTGGATTGCATGTTTGATGTATGTACATGTTTTTCATATAGTCTTTGCTTGGTAACTGACATATATACAGTTTTTTTGGTAGGTTAAAATGTTGGTGACCGTCTTTGAAGAAAAAAATTTTTTTTTGGGGAAAAATTATATTAGACTCACATACATGGTGTTCTAGTTCTACCTATTTTTAATGACATTGGAATGTGTGTGTATCATTCAAACCTTAAGAATTAGTAAGAGAAATAATTTATTTATTTAAAATAAATTGTAAAAAGTTAAGTAAAGTGTCTTCATTTAGAGTAATTTGAGTTGGAAAAATGGTCTTAGAACATGTTTAATGTGCTTCAAGAAACATTTATTATAATCACTTATTGTTCTTTGTAATTCTATAGAAAATAAATAATATTATTTTTACATTAGTGTGCATTTAAAACAGCATCAAGTTATTTAATCTAAATATAGAGGAAAAAATTTGAATGAATAATTAATTATGAGCAAGGATTAGTATAATTTAATCAATAGTCAACAAAAAAAAGTATTATTTAATCTAATTATAAACTAAATGTATAAAAATAACAAAAACTTTTATTTAATTTAAACACTATTTTTAAAAAAAGTATAATTAAATCAATAATTATAAACTAAATATATAAAAATAACACAAACCTTAATTCAATTGAAAATCTATATTTTTTTAAAAAAATATATATAAAAAATATAAACCTTTTTAGTGTAATTTTATTTATTTATTTATTTATTTTATGTCATATATATAGAGGCCAATGGGAAGTTAGATCACCCACACCATCGATAATTTGACAAATTTTCAAAAAAGGGATTATTTGAAATTTGATAGAAAGTCAAATTGATCCTCTATTGACTTTCTTCTTTTCTTCTTCTCATTCTTCTTCTTCTCTTTTTTTGCCATGTCTTAGTGCAACTAGCACTGTAGCAGTAAAACAAATTGACTTTTTGTTACTATTTTTTCTTCTTGTGCCTTTGTGTCCATTCCCAAGGCACTTGATTGAATTTGGGACAGTTAATTGGTTTGAATTTTAATTGCATAGTTAATATGTTGTCTCTATGAAATGAAGTCATAGCTGCCTCATGCTGACTCATATTATTTAATTTTAATTTTCACAAATAAGACCAATAATCTTCAACTTAGATCATGAATTATTAGCCACTTAATTAAGCAAAGAAACAAAATCATATGCTGTTTTCATGAATAAGATTTTATCATTAATTGTAAGTAACTTTTTTTTTTTGTAATTTCCTACAAGCTAGGTAATTAAGGTAGGTTAAGTCGGAACCAACTTAATTTAATTGCTCTAATAATATTATTTGATGATGGCATGGATTTAATTAATTTGTTGGTGCAACTTCTAACAAAAATCTTATGATGATAATAAAGCTTAATTAGCTTGGTTTGGTTCTTAATAATATTTTGAGTGAGAATTCATGTAATCCACATTTAGTTTTGGTTTGGTGAACCCTTAAATCATTTGATATGTCTGTTCAATGGGCACATAGTTTTTGCATGGAAATATAGAAGAACACTCACGAATCTATGGCTTCTCATACTGGTTTTAACGAAGAAAATAAAATAATAATAATAAATACATACACATACATTTTTTTACGGTAATACTAGATGTACCATTATACACAATTGTATATACTATTTAGTCTGTACTGATATTTATATTTTTCCGTGTTACTAAATGATGTGTGCAGGTGTACGATGGTACACATAGATTAATTATTTCTTTTATTATTTGATTTTATTGACTTCAATTAGTGTGTGGTCTATATAACAAATAATTAAATTGCATCTTACAAGTGATTTCTAACCAAATTATTATTATTATTATTAAAAATTATAATTTAGCTTGCCTTGTAATACTTTTCAAGGAAAAATATAATAAAAATAAAAATTGATCAATTTTTTTCTTTTGTTATTTCTGAAAAAAAAAGGATGTACTATTCAAAAGGCCTAGTTGAACTGTTATGACTTATGAGGCCTATTTCAAAGTTTAATTTTGGAACTATGAGCCCATTTTAATTTTAAATAATCATCCAATAGAATAACATCTAAATTTCATGAGAAAAAAAAAAGGTTCCATTAACAGTGCCTTCTTGTCTGACAAAAAAAAATTCTATGATATGAAAAAAATAACATGCAGGCTTATATTATATGGAATTATAATCATATGCATATATTATTTAATCACATAAATAGTATTATTCTAACAACACAAAGAGGTTATATATGACAACCTTAAATCTCTATAAATGTCCATCATACAATTTATTTTTCTAAAGTGTATCTGCCATGTATGGTCTTATTGATGGTCTTGTTGTACAGTTGTAGCAAGGGGCAAAATTGTTTTGGTGACAGCACCAATTACTCTCTTTCAGATTTCATCCATTCTCAAGAAATCTTCTTAATTAGTAAATAGTCATATATTCATTATTAGATAAAATGCGAGTTCCAATATATGCAAAAAAAATTGCATCATATCTAATAATAAATAAATGATATATTCTCATATAACACAGTTTTAACATTTTACGGTAGTCGCGAGCCTAACACATTCCTACAATAAAATAAAAATACTCATCCAAAGTGTGACACAAAATATAGCATAGGTATGTGAATATGCCTCAGGTGGAGAAGCTGAAGAGGGAGAAGGGTTTGTTGGCACTGGAACTGAACCAAACACATTTGCACCAATTGAGTTTGTGGTGTTCAATACAGATGAACTAGTACTGCAATTTCAATTTTAGAATTTAGACTCCAAATTATTATTATTTTTATTTTTATTTAAATTAATTCATTAATAGTTATAGTTTTACCAAATTTTTAATTTAATCTCTATATTTTTTTTTAATTAAGTCTCGATATTAGACATTCAATTTTTTAATTACGTCTCTAACGTGACAAAAAATTAAATTTAATGAAATATTCTGTTATAAAAATATTCTATTATACAAGTCATCAATATATAGAGAATATTTTTTATAGCATAATATTTCATTAAATTTAGTATTTTTATCGCGGGAAGGACTTAATTAAAAGAAATTGAATATTATATAAAGACCTAATTGAAAAAACAAAAAATATAAGAACCTAATTAAAAATTTGATGAAATTATAGAAATTAATAGGATAATTATTTTTTTTTTCAAAAAAATAAAATAAAAGTAAGTATATTGGCAAAGGTGGTTCACCTTGTTGATGGATACTGACATGTAGTAGTGCCTGAAAATCAAAAGGGTAATCAACTAAATCAATTTAATTTTCTTAAAATCCAAAAATCAAACAAAAAAAATAAATAAATAGAATTAATTAATATTTGAACAAAATAAATAATTCTAACGAATATGATACATACAATACAACATAGTATTATCCATTCATGTCAGCATGTCACAACACTTTTTTTTTAATTATTATTATTCAAGTGTCTTAATTTATGTAACTTTTTTCTTATGTCTCATTGATATGTAGTATTCACTTTAATTTGATCATTTATGTATAAATATTAAATAATGAAAGCTTTTTTTGAGAAACGGCTTCCTAAAAAGAAGAAAAAAAAATTGACTTTTTTGCATAATTCATTTGGCACTTTAATTTGAAACTCCTATGTGTCCACAAGCTACTAGACCACAAGCCACTCTTGGTCAAAAGTTTATGATAAAATATTCACTATAAATTTATTTTCTCTATATTCTGTTCAGATTTTGCTCCCAATACCCACCACCTAAAATTGCACATGACTTTGGTAGTTGTTAGTCAAAATTAAGCCCAAGAATTCTCCATAGATAAAGAGCAGTGCTAGATTTCCGGGATTCCTTACTATATTTTTTTTCAATATTATATATATCTTGGTTTAAAAAAAATAAGTGTATTTATTTGTTGTTTTGAATATTTTAGTGCCATGCTAGACACTTTACAATTCATAGTGACAAAAAAAATATTTAGAGATCATAATATATAGCTTCAAATTTAATGATTTTGAAATTCAGTGAATCTTAATATAAATTTTATCTATTAATATACCAAAATTTAAAGAAACATATAATTTAATTTTCAAAATAACCCTTAAATTTTCGCATATACTTAATATTACGTCCTAAGATTGACAAAAGTGCATTACATTAATCTTTAGTGTTTGTAAATAAAATTTAAATATTTTTGTGCATGCGACCAATTTCAGGGATTAATTTGAGATTTAACTCTCGATCACCACTAGCTTGGTCTAAAATGAAAGCATGATTATTGTGAATGCATTGAGATTGAGCATTGTAAGATTAAGATTAAGAAGAGGCTTACTTGGATTAGTGTTTGTAATTATAGCAGCTCCACCAAAATTGCAGCTATTAGGAACAGGATTTCTGAGATAATACTTATTGAATGCATAAGAAGCATGTTGTTGAATAGTATTTGGAATGTAACAGATTCCACCAGGTTGAATTGCAGAACAATCATCACCACCATAGCCACAAGCATAGTCCAATGCAACTTGCAATGAAGTTTGTGAGGCACTAGGGCTTGCAATGCACCAGCTTGCACCTGAAGAAACTGGTGATGATGGATTCACTACTGTGGTAGGAGGAGTAATTGGGATTGTTGTTGATGATGATGATGATGGAGAAACAGTGCTATCAGGGTTGGAATTAGGGTTTATGAGTGGAGAATTTGATGAGAAAGTTGGTGTGGTTGGAATCAAGTTTGGAAATGTTGCAATTGGAGTGGTAATATCTTTTTGTGTGGTGAAAATTTGAGCATTATCATTTACCAGTAGTACATTCACATGTCTAGTTTCTTCCACCACCTTCATTGTCCTATATGAACCTGCGTGGTTCAAAATTTGATATCACAATTCAGGTAAAGCATGTGGAATTCCCAAGATATAACTTTGTTTTGTTTTGTACATTTAATACAAAATAAATGCTTAGCTGTAGTCGACTTCATATGAAACTACTTATTAAACACTGTTAGATGATTTGATTAAATTATGATCTAACTGTTTAAAGTGACAATTTCACGTAAAGTCACCTGAATTCAAACTCTATCTAAATGTATTAATTTATAATGTACTAGATTTTTTAAAATAACAAATATTGTTAAAAAAATACTCTTAGATTTATAGGGTTGGTGTTTAAATTCATCTCTAAAAGATATTACGTTCTTTAAATCGATTCTCGAAAGATTTTGACCGATGACTATATACAAGACTAATATAATCTTTCGGAGACCAATTTTAAAAATGCGATAATTCAAAGACCGGATTTGAAAATTAACCTAAATTTTTAACCAAATGGTGATCATTTGATCCAAAACTTTGAGTAAAAGGCATGTGGATGGACAAGTAGGGGTACCCTATGAACAGAGGGCAGAGGGCATATGTAATGAGTCAAAGTAGTTGGGTTGGGACCCCTTGTTTTGGAACTGCCCTATGTCTATGTGAATGAAACCTTAGAAAAAAAAATATGAGGACTTTGTTCAAATTCCTGTTGTGGAAATTTGTTCTATGATTGCTTTAAGGGACTGATTAATCAGCCAAACAAACAAGGAATAGTAAAACAAAATGATTAACTAAACAATAGATGAGACAACATTTTGAACCAACCAAACAAGAAGAGAGAAAAAAAAAAGGTGCCTAATTAGTTAACTACATTCCAACAGAAAGAACACAAAATAGCAATTTTAATTTCTGGTTTCAGAATTTAAAAGAATTAAAATACAATGAATCAGTTAGAGAAAGAGCAGAGAATATATTCAAAAGATAAAGTGAGGATTAAGAAAGAAACAGTGTCTTAAAACATAAGCAAACAAATGTCAGAACAGAACATAACAGAACTGAAGAAGCTTAAACAAAACCAGAGAGAATAATGGAAAATTACCTGAACACAGGAACTGACTCAGTAGAAGAAACATTATTACATAGTAGTTTACACTTGTTTCCATGTTCAATCTTTGACTTCAACTGGGATTTGATTTCAGTTTCACCACTTATATATATATGTACATATAAACACTGGTTCTTCCTATGAATCAATGGAAGAGAAGAAAAGAAGATATATAATAAAGTAGAGGTTGTGATAGAGAATAAAGAAGAAAAGAAAGTGTGTAGAAGAGAGGGAATGAAGAGAAGGAGGAGGAAAAAGGAGGGAAGAAGGGTTGAATAAGAAAAGAAAAACAAAGTGAAAGGAAATATATGAAATGAAAGAATGAATTGGTTTGGTGTGATGATTGTAATGATGGGTGCTGATGTGTACATTTTGTGCCTTTTTTCTCTTTTCTTCTATCTTCTTCTTTTTTTACTGTTCTGCAACACTTATTCTGCTTCTAATCTTCTTCTTCTCTTCTTAGTTCCCTTTTTGTATTTTCTTTACCTTTATCTCTTCATCTTCTTTTTTTAGCAATATAAATATAATCAGTTATTTGATACATATATATAAATGATAAAGATACGAGTTTTATTTAAAATATTTAAGTCTATATTCGTATTTTTTTTTAATTTTTGTGGGATATAAATAATAAAATTTATATTATAAAAGAATTATTTATATTTATATAATTTACATTTATACTAAATTTACTTATATATTATTATTCATGATAGAGATTTAAAAAAATGTAATTTTTATGTATTGGATAATTAATCAAACTCCTTAATTTCCTATCTTAATATTGATACATGCGAATTCTAAGATTAAGAAATATAACATCTATATATAAAATATTTATTTCGTATAAGAGATCATTATTATATAGAAGCCAAAATAAGTAAACAAAAAATATTATTATCTTATGAAAAGCATTTCAAGTTCTCCTAAATTTATAATAATTCAATAATCTTAACATTAATTTAAATTATAAAGTTATCTTATAATCATAGGTGGTTAACTTCACTTAATTACTCTGTATTATGAACCCTTACAGTTACAGTCTTCCTATATTATAAAACTTATAGCCATGAAAATGTTGGCTGGAATCTATGTACTAAAAGTATTATTAAAATTTCTTTTGTTCTGGATTATAATTTGAAGAAATTATAGCAGTTTCATGTGGGTGGACCTAGTCATCATCATCAACATTTAGTTAGAAACCAAATTGATTTGAGTTGTTTGGTGAAACAAACTTTAGTTCAATGGCCCAGAAACTTATATCCTAATATCTGCACTTAACACCATAAGATATAATATAATCAAAGATTAAAGGGGCCATATTACACTTATTAATTAGTAAAGCCACTTCTTCCACATCATTGCTTTTTTCTTAATTAAACTATTGTTTAACATACAAATAATATTCCACTTTAATCCAGTCATTGTTGTCAAAACAATAGTAGTTTATATATGTATGAATCTTAGAAGAAGAAAAATTAAAGTATTTTTAAAATAATGTAGAAGAAAAAATTACATTAAATTAATGCAATTTGTTTCAATCAATTTAGTAAAAATAATACTTGTACATATTATTTTGATGCGACACAATGAAAAATTTATGTGAAACAAAGTTTATGGGATGTGACATATTTTTACTTTATGTGTATTATAGACCCACACATTCAGAAACAAATAAATTAAAAAAATCTATGTGACAATAAAATAAACATTCATCATAAAGAGACAGTCCTAATTAAATACTGTGTATGTGAAGACAAATAATTTCAGTTAGTCACGTGTGAATCTGTTTGGAAGGACCAACAGAAAAATCGTACTGCCAAAAATTAAATAAATAATTGCAAATTTGATAAAGTAATAAATCCATTCCAAATGAGAGAATAGATGGTGATTAAATTAAATTAAATCAAAGAATAAAAACTAATACAATAAAACTATGTGGTTTTTTTGTTATAGAAATTTAAAGTGTCAATATCACTGTATATAGTACATACCCTAATTTAGGTCTGAAAACTTTAGATATCATATACACACATATACAAAATAATTATTCACAAAATAAAATAAAAGCCATGAAAGATTCATCTTATGAGATGAGATGAGAAGGTTAGTTCACGTGACAAATTCATGGTGGCTGGGTCATAGTGATGATTCTAATGAATATAATCATAGTGTTACTTAAAGGAGCCCTCACACACATCTCATGATGGTATTGGAAAAGTTTCATGTGTATACCAGTAAATCGATATATTTATAATATATAATTGTTGATCTTAATTAAAAAAAAATAAAAATTATATATAAATTAAAATCAATAGTTACAGATTATAAATATATTGATATAAATTATATATAAATTATAGATATATTAATATACCGATATATTTAAAATTTTTTCGATGATATATATCTATATCAATAAATAATTTTAGAAAAAGATGACAGCACAGCCACACTAACTAATAATGATGATAATAATAATAATAATAATAATGCATTTATTACAAAAAGTTCATTAACACCATAATTTTTTGCCTATCCAACTCTTATTAGTGTAGACACCCAAAAAAAAACTCTTATTAGTGTATCAATGAGGTTCTCTAAGTTGATAGTAAAATTTTGATTCAAGTAATTTAGATATACCAAAAAAAAAAAATTTATTAGATGAGACTCGAATTTAAAATTTTTTACGATAAAAAAGAAAGTCATATGTGCATTTCATTTAATTAGAAAGTTAAATAAAAATTGAAAAATCGAAAAATATATAAATTACTAAAATATTATAAACAAAGTAATAAAAAAATAGTAAAAAAAATGATTTAATATTAAACCATAAATCTTTTAATTGAACACAAATTTAAAGAAAATAAGAATTAAGAGAAGATTTTATCACATGCTTTATCGGTTTATCCACTCAGAGACATGTATTCACAAAGCAATGGCAAGTGTTTGTTGTTGTGTACTTGCTCCATCATCATCATCACCCTCCATATCCAAGTTCATCTCTGACCATTCATGCCTAACCATGCTCCAAAACCACTGTTCCACCATGAAAGACCTCAAAAAGCTCCATGCTCACATGATCAAAACTGGTCTTGTTCTTGACCCCATTGCTGCCAGCCAAGTCCTCACCTTTTGTGCTTCCCCACATGGTGACACCAACTATGCACACATGGTGTTCGCTAGAATGCCTAAACCAACTCTCTATTCTTGGAACACCATCATAAGGTGCTTCTCTAGAAGCTCAACCCCACAACTTGCTATATCAATCTTTATTGACATGTTGTGGTCTGATCATGATTATGTTCAGCCACAAAGGTTGACTTACCCTTCTGTTTTCAAGGCTTTTGCTCAACTTGGTGATGTGCATGGTGGTGCTCAGCTTCATGGGAGGGTAGTGAAATTGGGTCTTGAAGATGATGAGTTCATCTCTAATACTATCATATATATGTATGCTAATAGTGGCTTGTTGAGTGAGGCTAGAAGAGTGTTTGATAAGAAAGTTGAACTTGATGTTGTAGCTTGGAACTCAATGATTATGGGGCTTGCAAAATATGGGGAAATTGATGAGTCCAGGAGGATGTTTGATGAAATGCCTGAAAGAACCCCAGTTACTTGGAATTCCATGATCAGTGGTTATGTTAGGAATGGGAAGCTTATGGAGGCGTTGGAGCTTTTTCGCGAGATGCAAGAACAAGATGTTGAGCCCAGTGAATTCACAATGGTGAGCTTGTTGAATGCTTGTGCTCACTTAGGAGCACTTGAACATGGAAAATGGGTTCATAATTACATTAAAAAGAGTGGTTTTGAGTTTAATCTTATTGTCACTACGGCGATAATTGACATGTATTGCAAGTGTGGATCTATTGCAAATGCTATTGAAGTGTTTGAGGCATCATCCACAAGAGGGTTGTCAAGTTGGAACTCAATTATAATAGGCTTAGCCATGAATGGACATGAGAGAGAAGCAATTGAGTACTTCTCTAAGCTTGAATGTTCAAGTCTAAAGCCAGATAGTGTCAGCTTCATTGGTGTTCTAACTGCTTGTAAATATTTAGGAGCAATTGATAGAGCAAAGCACTATTTTGCACAAATGATGAATGAGTATGAGATTGAACCTTCAATAAAACACTACACTTGCATGGTTGAAGTGTTAGGCCAAGCGGCGTTGCTAGAAGAGGCAGAAGAACTGATAAGGGATATGCCTGTAGAACCAGATGCTATTATATGGGGATCTCTGCTCTCATTTTGCGCGAAGCATGGGAATGTAGAGATGGCTAAACGGGCCGCAGAAAGAGTTTGCGAGCTGAATCCGAGCGATGCAAGTGGTTATGTACTTATGTCGAATGTTCAGGCTGCATCAAAACAGTTTGAAGAGGCAATTGAGCACAGGCTTTTGATGAAGAAGAGCTTGACAGAGAAAGAACCGGGATGCAGTTCAATAGAACTAGATGGAGAAGTTCATGAATTTCTATCTGGAGGGAGGTTTCATCCTAAAACTCAAGAAATTTACTACTTACTTAATGACTCAAGTTTTACACCTAAAGATTGACTATCTCTGAAGTTATGAACTCATGGAACTTAAAATCCAGTTTTGTACATAGAGGAATCGGTTTCAGTAAGATAAAAATCAGTTAACCAACTAAATATCCATATTTGATTCTCAAAAGTGTTAAATAATTAAGAGAAAACTGAAGTGTATATGTCATTTTGTGATTGTTTTTGTTAGATCAACATATATAAACTTGAATAATCTTGGTCTGTCTGATTCATAATTAATGCTCTATATCTTATTCATTGTAGTAACATGTGGATAGTGAAGGCTCTTAGCTTCTACACGGCATGCATATTTTGCTCTGTGCAGCATGCATGTAAGAACTGAAATAGTGAAATACGGAGAATTAGAGTAAACTTTAGACTTTAATGTATTCAAATCATAGAACTCATTGATTTGTTGAAACAATTAATAATACAACAGAATAAGCATAACATATTGTTTAGCCATAGTGTATAGTGTTTGGAATCTGGATATCAGAAACAATTACTCAGTAAAAGAATACTAAGTCTCAGCTCTTAGACAAGTTCCTCCCTGGTGCCCAAGAATATATCTCTGGTGCCATTGTTCCATTGGTGAGAAGGTTCTGTGGCATTGCATACAAGTCAGAGATATCGAGATGATGTGCGGCGCGTCCATTTTGGTAATGCTGATTCTGCATCGCAGCCGCGAGTTCTTCGTCTTCCAATGGCAGGCGGTCGAAGGTAGCATGCATGAATGATGCAGCCATGATGACAACAGGTCCAGAAGCAATCAAGGCACCAACAACAGCACCTCCTACAACTTGCCCCTGAGCACCAGCCAAGTAAATTGTGAGGCCGGTGATACCTGGTGGTGCTGGTGGGGGAAGGATTGACCCCAGCAACGAGAGGATCTCGAATCGGCCGTGAAGAGTCACGATGGCACCGGATGAGGCCGGTTGGCGCAGAGTCACATTTGTTACACAGCCAGTTCCACTTAGTATGCAGAGGCCTCTCTGCTTCCTCCTTGCAAAGTTCAACAAGCTCTCATTCACATCACAGCCAGAGCTTACTTCCATAGCATGAGCCTTGAGTGCATTAGCACTGTCCCTCGTCACGATTATCGGTGGCTTCGGCTTGTTCTTGGAGCCAGCAGGCCTGCCACGCGGCCGCCTTAAGGCCTCCCCCTCGGCAGCAGAGGAAACCGGCGAAACTGCCTTCGGAACTTTGTTGGTGGGAGATATCAGAGTAACATCAATGCCTTTTTCTTGTTCTTGCTTTCTATCCATTTCACCAAACATTAAGAATGTCTTTTGAGATGTTGTGAGCAGAATGTGAAGTGAGTAAAGAGCAAATCGCTTCTCTTATGCTACATTGAAAGCTTAAGTAGGTTCTTTATGACAATAAAAATCTATAGGACCCCAAAAGAATGATTGTGTATTAGGATGGAGTTAAGTAACACCAACCTCATAAACAAATGTTTGTTTTTTCCATCACTCTATGCCTAACTCCGACTAACTTTTTGCCTCATCTCAATTGCCTTCTCCAACAGATATCTCATGCCATATAATAATAATAATAATAATAATAATAATAATAATAATAATAATAAATTCTTTGGTTTTTTAATAACCTTATGCACAATATTAGCCAACTACCACATTTCACACCATATAAGAATGCTTTATAGTTAGCATAGAATTTGCACATATATGTTCTTAATATATGAGAAGGTTCCTGCATGTCAGAAGAATTGTATTGCTCTTGGTAGTTTCTCTGTTTAATGCATTTACAATTGAATTCCTTCTGAATAATCTAAATGGCAATAATTAAACTATAATCCACCTTCTAAATCCAGATACAATAATCTGACCCCTTGATAAGAAGTTACCCACATTGCTTATAATCTCATATGCCTCATAAGAACTGTGAAATAAGAAGAACTAGAATCCCCTTAATTTGTTTCAAGTAACACTATAACTAGCATTCATCAGTTAAACCTTCTTCATCTGAAATAATAATTAAAAGAAACCCTAAACCATAAATAGTCTAAAATAGTACATACCATAAGAAGAAAAAAAATTAGTCAACTTTTCTGATTACTTATTTAAACAAATAAGTGAGTTGATCTTTCGACCGACCCAAGTTGGTTGTTTGTTTTTAAGTTTAAAATTAAACAAACTTATTTGAATGTATAAGATTATGAATAAGTTACGGGATGTTTAATACTTTGACCAAACTTAATTCTTTTCAAATTGAATACCAACAACTTTTAAATAATTTCAAGTCATTAAAAAATAAAAAATAAAAGCCATGCATGATTGATGAGAGTTACTTATAAAATGTAAATATATATACATGCCAATGAGATGCAGCTCAAATGACATTAATAAAAGTTTCAAGTTCGAGACTCTACCCTAACATATTTAAATGTTTACAAAATTAAATAAAATATTTAATAATATACATCTGGAAATACTTTTATAATTATAAACATAGATATTGTAAAAGCCATTGGTATGTTTTTTGGTTAATGGAATCTTTATTTAGATAGGTTTTAACTTTTAATAATAAGACTAAGAGACTCATTTAATGAAAAAATAATAAAAAAGAGGAGAAGAGATATTTAAGTAATTAAATACAGAGAATAACAATAACGGTGAAAAAGTTAATCAAGTGATTAAATTAGTTAATTAGATGTATATATATATAGTAATTAATTAGTAAAAGAGTGAAGAGAAGCTAAGTGGTCGTTGAAACTTGAATCTGTTTGTTTTCTTAGAGAGAGAAAAAGCGCGCCAAAATCCATTTCTTTGGAATCTCACTGCAATTGCGTGCAATGGAAGAAGGTCTCTTCTCTTCTCTCTCTCTCTCTCTTTCACTGCAATTGCAATGAACAAGATAGCTTTTCTTTCTTGATAATACTACTTACTGTGTTTGTAATGTGTGAAAATTGCAGAAACTCACGAACAAGGCAAGTCCAAATGTGAAAGAGGAAAAAAGGTTGATTCTTTTTCTTTGATTAATGATACTTTTGGAAAAGATCAGATCCTGTTTTGTGTGATGAGTAATCTTAGTTTCTTTCAGTTTCAGGAAGAGAAGGAGACTATGGATTCAGGTTTTCTTTTATTGATGTTGCTGTTCATTGCATTGATCTTAAAGATGTCAAAATGTGTGTAACCTAATTTCAGAATCATCAGATTCAAATGATGAGCAATCTGAGGATTCAGCCTTGAATGATGATGATGATACTGACTATGCAACTGCTCCCGGGAGCGGCGACAACGGAGGAGGAGTATCTTCTGGCTATAATTCTGCTTCTAATGAATTTTCCACCAGCCCTAATGAGCATCATGCTGGTAAGCTTTTCTGATTCTATTTTGAAATTCAGAAACATTATTTGGTCATTATGTGTTGATACTATTGTAGCTAAGTTTGTAATATTTTGAAATTGTAGAAATTGTTAAAACTATCCAATCAGCTCAGACCCAAAGTAAGAATAAGAAAAAGGTATGATATTCTTCATAGTTCTTTGTCACTGTTAGTTTTTATTTGAATTAACATCATGGCAAGGATGTAACCATGAACCTATTTTGGGATAAATGATAATCCAATTTCATTTCATTTCAGAGCAAGAAAAAAAGTAAAAAAGGAACACAGGTATATTCTTTATAGTTCTTTATTTTTACTAACATTTTGATAAGGATGCAACCATGCTCTACTACTGGAACTGGAACTAAGCCTTTTTCCCACTAGGTGGGGTAGGCTACATGGATGCAAGACATCATTGCGTCATGTCCATGCATTAAGATGCGACACTGTTTTACGTTGGCTGTCGCAGGCCTAACACAACCCCACATGGTTCCAAAGACGTCATTGCGCCGTGGCCATGTAAGGGGATGCGACTCTGTTTTACGTTGGTTGTCGCAGGCCAAACAACCCTCCTCCTTTATCCGGGCTTGGGACCGGCTACGTACCGCAGTACATAGGCGGAGTTAACCATGCTCTACTACTAATATGGAATAAATAATCTGATTTTGGTCTTTTAATTTCAGAAAAAGAATGATTTGCCTCAAGGTTTAGATCCAATGCCGGTAGATACTCATCCACTGCAAAGGATTGAACCTGAAAACCCCGAGAACGAAAACTGCAGAAAGGTATATTCACCATAATTTTTTTTTTCAGTCTTGGGTTCTATTTTATTTAATGTCTGGGTAAAGATGCAATCATGCACCTGTTATGGGATAAATTATATGACTTCTTTTGATTTCAGGAAAATAAGACTTCAGATTCAACTCCAGAGACTACAAATGTTGAGCAGAAGATTGAATCAACCACTGTGACTGAAAATGGTATCATCTTTTTATTTCTGAACATTATCCTGTTCTGGTAAATGGGAATAGAATACTGATATTGGTTTTGTTTTTATTATGTGTAACCTTTCAGAACTTAGCAATTCAGAAACATCAAATGTGCATCCAAGGCTGAATGACAATGCTGATATTTCGAGCCTGAAACTTGAATTAGATGCAGGCCATGTTTCACAAGTCACTGGTGCTAGCCATAATGTTATTTCGGATAATTTAGGTGCTTCTACATCTAGCAATCACACTATTCGAACCAGCGAGAATCAGAGAGGTAACTTCTGTAACTATAATTGTAGTTTAAAATTTAGAAGTCTCTATGTTTATTATCTGCATTCTATTCTCATTGTAAATTTTCAGTCAGTAGCAGAAGTTTTCTTTGTTTGTTGAGCACAGTTGTAATTTTATCTATGACAAACTATTTAGAATGTGGTCTTTAAGGTGAATCTGGAATTGTAAAACTATGACTAGTTTGATTGGTGATAATTATAATCCTAACTTCATAGCATAATGTTTTCAGAAAGTTATTGTTATATTTTCCAACCAGATATATAATGCAATATTTGGAAAAGCAACATGTAATAGAAGAGCTTTTTTTTTCCCTTCCTTATTTCAATTGGTCAAATTAATTGACTAGTAATATCTTGCTAGATGCATCACTCCATGCTTCCAACTTGCCGAGGTTAAGCTTAAGAAACTCTGCAAGTGAATCAGCTGCAAACACCAAACCTAAAGTTACTTATGATTCTTGGGCTCAACTCTTTAGAAGGTAATTTCTTTTCCCTCTCAAGCCTCTCATATAGTGATATATTCTTGCTTGTCTGCTGTTCCTAATTCATGCTTTCTGTCTGCAACAGTCCTTCGAATCGTGGCGATCAACAGCAGCATAGACAGTCTGATGATGCTCTTAGAGCAACAAGTAGTTCTCAGCCAAATCAGCAAGAGCTTCATAGGAATAGGACTGTTATTCAATCTAGGCCAAACATTGGCCAACAAAACAATGCTATACCTCATAATAGACGTGATTGGAAACCTTGGGATCCACTGGAATATCCTATTTTCACAGAGGAAAGAAAGAGTTTTTCTTTTTTTCCCATTTTAAAGTTGTCAATTAGAATGTTAATTCATTCAAGCATAGTGTACACAATTGAGTTATATGCTTGAAGTGTTGAAAAACTCTTAATTATCCCTAATATTTTGTCATTTTTCAATGCAGGATCCTGTACAGATTTTGAAAGGAAACCGAAACCAAGACCAACCCCAAGGTTGAGATTTACAAGATCACAAACCTGATCAGAATCAACCACCTCAATTTTGGAGACATTTTTTTTTCTTATTAGGCACCCCTTTTCTAGCATGTATAGTGCTACTATTGTTGTTGTATATGGGTTTTGAAAGATGAAGTAGAGTGTTAGTACTTAGTTAGTACCATTTTGATTCTTGAGAGTTCATTTGATTGTAAAGGAATTAAACAGAGCAATTTGTGATGGTTTTGACATTAGAATAAGGAGTCATAGCAATATAATTCTTGTAACAAAAGTCTTACTCATCTCTACTAATTTTTGGGACAACAATAAGATTTCACATTTGGAGCCCACTTAAATTATTTCTTTTTTTTATTATTTTAAGTTTATTAGAGTCACATGTAAAATCAAATTTTTAAAATGAATTTTCTCTAACATTATATTTATTCTCAAATTATTTTAATATCCTAAATCCTAATATAATAGTTTAAATATAATAGTTTAAAAAAGTTATATATTTGTGGTTATGCCATTATATATTTTTCAAAAAAATTATAATAGTTTAAATATTAAACCAATAAAAATTAGACACATAAAAAAAAAAGGGGAAAAAAAAACCAATAAAATTGAGTTGGAATCTCTCACTCTCAAAAGATTCATAAAAATCTTGGCTTTGTACTGTACTCTTCCAAGTTCATTAATAAATACGCTTTATCCTCCTAAATCTTCGAGAATTTATGCAAATTAACCTATCTTGACAATCAGCAAATGTTAACTCAAGAGAAACCCAAACCAAATTTTGTATTTAAAAAGGCTTTGTTTTTTTAGAAAAATATGCATGAGAATCAGGAGCCAGAGTGAGTGAGTAAGAGATTCTGCTAAGCTATTCAGCTTCTTCCATCTTCACTGTCTCTCCATTCGCCACGTGTCCGGCACCGACCACCGTAGTTCCTTTCGGTTCTCCTCTCTCTATCTCTTCTTCTTCTTCTTCGTATAGTTTCATATATGAACTCTGAATATGATAACTGCTTTTCGTTTTATTCTGTTGTGTTTGGTGTGATTTGTCGATATTATCCTCAATTTCTTCTTCTCTGTATTCCTCCATTTTCAGCTTGATCATTCTCAAATTGTAACTGAAAATGATTAATTATGCCTTATATTGCCATTTGCACATGTTCTATGTTTACTTTTTCTTTTTCACTCCACATAAAAATTACTTTTTTTTTAATAAAAGGGTAAAAGAAAAGCAAATTCTTTTTTAAAAAGTATTGATATTTTTAAGAAGCTTCACCATTTTGTTGTGGAGCAAATTCAGTGTATGCTAACCGTGTTGTGCTTCTTGCTGTTGATTTTGATTTTGATTTTTGATCTTGAATGGTATCTTAGGGTTTCTTTGGCTTGTTTTGATGATGCAGACTAGTGATGATCATGGCTGTTAAGTAGGTGAGAATTGAGACTCTGTCAATGGTAGCTGAGGCTCAAGTTCCTCTACTTGAATGTGGCATGAAAGGTGCGAATGAAGATTATTCAGCTTCAGTACTTAATGAAAATTGTGAAATGAAGAAGCAGTGGAATCAGAAACTCCAATCTCCCTCAGGGGACAACTTGGTATCAGCTGAGGAAGTTTGGACTGATGGACTGATCTGTGCCTTTGAGTTCATCAAGGGAGTTAGAGATGTGGCAAAGAAGAAGAGATTTGAAGGAAGAAAGTTTAGTAGGAATGGCTATATTGATTCAACCCCAACTTTGCTAGATCAATCTGGAATTGGGGGTCTTGATGATGGTTTAGATGATTATCACCAATCACCTCAACAATTCTTAGGCAAAGAGGGTCATCATAGAAGTTACTGGAGACCAATTGGTTGGTCTAGGATCTCTGAACTTGTGCAGGCAGTGCAAGTCGATGATGGTTGGGCCTCGCAGCTGCACGATTTCACAGATGATGAGATTGATGTTGCTGTTGCTGATGTTGCAACTCCTTACTGGGAAAAGCCTGTTGGTCCGACATGGTGGTGTCATTTGGATGCGAGCCATCCGTTTGTTGTTACATGGTTGGGCAGTTCTCATTGGTTACATCCTGCTATTAGCATAGCTTTGAAAGATGAAAGTAGATTAATAAGTGACCGAATGAAGCACCTTTTATATGAGGTACATGAACTAGTGAAATTTGTTATTATCTTGTTTCAAACATGTGTCTTTGTGGCCTGTAATATATCCTATCGGTTGTTTTTTCGCCTTTTCGTACGATTAGTGTTCGAATGAATGGTTTTTGAGGTTATGAAATAGGTCTAAAATGCTTATTTTGACAGGTTCCAGTTCGAGTCGCTGGCGGTCTGCTATTTGAACTTCTA
>JASCZI010271934.1:126420-139728 GCA_036250425.1 Stylosanthes scabra
TACATGGTTGGGTAGTTCTCATTGGTTACATCCTGCTATTAGCATAGCTTTGAAAGACGAAAGTAGATTAATAAGTGACCGAATGAAGCACCTTTTATATGAGGTAGATGAACTAGTGAAATTTGTTATTATCTTGTTTCAAACATGTGTCTTTGACTCTTTGTGGCCTGTAATATATCCTATCGGTTGTTTTTTCGCCTTCCGTAAGATTAGTGTTCGAATGAACGGTTTTTGTGTTTATGAAATAGGTCTAAAGTGCTTATTTTGACAGGTTCCAGTCCGAGTTGCTGGTGGTCTGCTATTTGAACTTCTAGGGCAGTCAGCTGGTGATCCTTTTGCAGAGGAAGATGACATACCTATTGTGCTACGATCATGGCAGGCGCAAAACTTTTTAGTTACAGCCATGCATGTAAAAGGTTCTGCATCAAACATCAATGTGTTAGGCATTCTAGAAGTTCAGGTTTGTCATGTGATTTAATTTAAGCCTTTTATCCCACCAAGTAATCTGACTGTAATTTCGCCCAAGGCATACTTCTTTAATTGTTTATACGATTTATCTAAACTTGTCTTAAACTAAGTGCTTAAATAAATGTCCAATTCTGCAATTCATGCAGGAGCTGCTGGCTGCTGGAGGTACTAACATTCCGCGCACCATTCATGAAGTTGTAGCACACTTAGCTTGCCATCTTGCACGATGGGACGATAGGTTAGTATTATTTCCAACTACCTTTTTTGTGGGGTTGATTTGGTGGATATGTACAAACTTTGCCTTTTAATTCTATTTATGACCTTTGTGTAAGTGTTCAATGAGATCCTGAATACAGCTGAATCATCATCAGACAATACCTTTTATTTTGTTTAGTGTAGAATGGTCATGAACTCATGATTCTTATACTTTGGTGTTCATTAAAAAACATTGAATTTCTCCATTGGATGTCATAGGTTGTGGCGTAAACACATATTTGGGGCTGCAGATGAAGTTGAGTTGATGTTTATGAACAGGTGATTGCATTTTCTTTAGATCATCATGCAAAAAAAGTTTATCTTAGGTGGTTGATCTACCTTTTTCTATTTATAACGTGGATATGGATTATGCAATAAGTTCTTTTGGTTCTTGACAGGAGAAACCATGAGGATTTACATCTTTTCACAATAATATTGAACCAGGAAATTAGAAGATTATCGACCCAGGTAAAACTCTGCAGAATGACATAAATATACTGTTGTTTGTAGAAAATCAGTTATAAATTTTTACATTGTTTTGTGAATTATACTGTTGCTGATTATACTCTAATCTACTCATTGTAAACGGTCTACTATGAACATAAGTAACATGTGTAACTGGTGTACAAAGAAATTTATACATTTATCTATGTCCTTGTATGGCCTAGCAGGTTATAAGAGTGAAATGGTCACTCCACGCACGAGAGGAAATTGTTTTTGAACTTCTTCAACAGTTGAGAGGGAATACAACTAGAGCCTTGCTGGAAGGAGTAAGAAAGAGTACTAGGCAAATGATTGAGGAGCAAGAAGCAGTTCGAGGACGCTTATTCACCATCCAAGATGTCATGCAAAGCACAGTCCGTGCGTGGTTGCAGGTTTCTGAAATCATGACCGAATACTGAACTTTATAAATATATTTCTGATTAGCTAATGTTTCATTCAATTATGACTTATGAGTGATACCACAAATTGGTTCCTAACAAAGAAATTAGTGTCTAATAGTAAAGGTATCTTTCTTACGCTCTTGCTACTTATTTTAGGATAAAAGCCTCACGGTTACGCATAACCTTGGAATATTTGGGGGTTGTGGCCTTGTTCTTTCCGTCATCACTGGACTATTTGGTATAAACGTTGACGGAATACCTGGAGCCGAAGGAGCTCCTTATGCATTTGGTCTATTCTCTCTCGTCTTGGTTGTGTTGGGAGCTATACTTGTTGGAATTGGATTGGTTTATCTCGGTTTGAGGAAACCCATAATGCAAGAGAATGTTGAAGTGAGAAAGCTGGAGCTTGAAGAGCTGGTCAGGATGTTTCAACATGAAGCAGAAACTCATGCTCAAGTGCGAAAAACGGTTCCTCATAAGGATGTTCCGCAAACTGCAGAAGTTAGGAGGGCACAAAGTGGTGCAAATAATAATCGTTCCAGGTTCTTAAGGTTTTTCAGATTTTAGGTATTTGTACTTTTGTATTTCTATTGATAGATAGAAAGATCATTAGATTTATTGTGTACCATTGTGATTATTCTCTAATAAAAAGGTTGATCAAATGTAAAAATGAATTCTCTTAGAAGTTGAATTTGAAAACTGATTTCTCTTAAAATCTGGGTTCAATTTGGAGAATATTTTTTGTACCTAGTGTATAGATGAAAATGATTATGAATCTATGTTTGCTCAATTAGTAATGTTCAATTTCTCTTTATAACGTGGGAATTTAGAGAGTCACATGAATCTTAGGTGAATAGCTAAATTCAGAACCAACTCTCCATTCTTCTGGTTGGTTTGACTTGTAGTTGGATGAACCTTTGCATTAGTCTCCAACTGTATCTGAATGCATCATGTAGCCTCACCATGTATGAGCCCCTTCTAAGCCTCTTCTCCAGCAAAGGAGAAGAAGCACATTCACCAAGCACACAAACATCACATAATGAACAATGTCTCCATGATCATGTTCTTGCTGCTCCTTCACTGAGCCAATCCACGTCTTCTTACATAAACCTCGTAGCAAACTTGAGCATCAAGAAAAGGAAGATTGCCCATCGCTCACGTTCTGCACCGACCGTACTAGTCACCGACGCTGGCATAGACTTTGATGAGCCCTCTGAACCTATATCTATACAAAAGTCATCAACCTTAATAGTAAGGGTATCTTTCATCTCTATATTCTTGTATTTGGCAATAGGTGTTGCAGTGTACATGATAAATGGGAGTTTTAAGGGTACTACTACACTTATGCCTATAGATGCTATATACTTTACTGTTGTAACTCTTATGCATAATTGGATATGGAGATATTGTTCCTGATACTACATCTACCAAAATCTTTACCTGTGGTTTTATTTTGGTTGGTTTCGGACTTATCGGTTTTCTCCTTAGCGGCTTGGTCGAATACATCTGTGATGCTCAAGAAGCATTCACATTGAGTATGATTGATGAGAATAGATATGAGAGAATTCTCTGGACCTACATAGTTGATGAAGAGAAAGGAAGAATGCGGATTCGAACAAAAGTTTCTTTAGCTTTGGTTGTTGTCATTGGTTGCATCACAATAGGAGCAGTTACAGCTCACTTTCTTGAGGGTATGAATTGGATAGACAGTTTCTATCTCTACCATTACTTCTGTTACAACAGTTGGTTACCGCGATTATTCTTTCAAAACCGTAACCGGAAGATGCTTTGCGATCATATGGCTTTTGGTAAGTACATTGGCAGTTGCTAGGGCCTTTCTGTACCTCACTGATTATAGCATGCACAAGAGGAAACGCAAGATGGCGAAATTAGTTCTTCATAAGAAGATAACATTGTCAGATTTAGTAGCTGCAGACCTTGATAATGATGGATCAATAAGGTATGCTTGACTATGGTTATTTCCTAGTATATGACTCCTTGCCCTTTTTCACAATATGCAAAAGAATAGAATCAATCAATGCATTACTTACAAAAAGTTATAGGATAAACTAGGTCTAATTACATAATAGCATTTCAATGCATAATGGGATAGAAATCAAAGAACCATCATCAAGATCAACATTAATAACTTGATATCTAATCCAATTATAGTATATTTGCATACAACATTTTCTTTTGTTTTGATTCCCTGTGTGTTTAATAACAGATTTGCTATCCTAATAGAGAGGTATCAGTTGTACTTTCAATTGATAATTAATTACAATTATGAGCTGTGTCAACTGTATATGGCATCTGTCTTCATGTCATTTCTGCACTTGATAAAATTAGAAAAAAGTTATACATGGAGATTTCCAAAGTTTAAAAATTTATACATATTTCCAAGTAGCATGAGTGACGATCTATTCAAAAGAGCACAGCAATGAAGCAGACTAGTCAATTTCTTGAATTAAGTGTTTAAAAGAAGACAAACCACAATATGTCCCTGAAACCTAGTGTGCTGGTTAGTCCAATTGGTTTGGAAATTGAATACAATAAATTCATTGCACATATAATGATATTTAATCTGCTCTTTCTGGTGTTTCAGATCATCACACTTTAAGCTCTTTGAAGGTAACTTGTAAATTAAGTAATTCTGAAAAAGTTGTTGAGAGTTGGGACATACAGACCTTTTTTTTTTGATGATTTATACAAGTCATTATATTTTTTTCTTTATGCTATGTTTGATAGGAAAAAGTAAATAGAGAGGAAGTAAGTTAAAAGAAAGTGAGGAAGAGAAGAGAAGTGGAGTGGAAGTTTAACTTCCTTCTAATTGTTTGGTTGAAGAGAAATCAACTTCTCCTCACAATGGGAGATGAATTTTTTTGTGTGGATCCCACCACTTTTTTATTTCCTTTTCTTTCACCAATTTTCTCTTAACTTCACCTCAAACAAACAATGTCTTAGAAAAACTTGTATATCATTTATGTTGGGAAATGGAATACCAATAATAATAACTACTCTGGCATTATCATCAGAAAAATCAATTCCTTCAGAAACCTTTCCACGGCAAACACCAAGTAAAGCTGCTCCTCCTTTCTTACAACCCTCTTGGGAATCAACCGGATGGAAGTGATTTGAATAAACTTTAATCCTTCTTTTCCTTCCTGAACCAGGCTTTTTCCCATGACGAATTACCAAAAAAAAAAAAAAAAAAAACTAATCTTGTTAATAATGATATGGTCTTAAGACTATACAATTTTGCTTGAAATTACATGCAGTCATTATCATGTCTTTTGAGACTCTATTTAACTCCCTTAGAGACACTTGCAAGTAATTTAGGATTGTGATTTGTTGGTATTTATTATCCAAGTCAATTTAAATGTTGTGCCTTGATAATATATAGCAAGTTATCCAAGTCAATACATTGAAGTCCTTATTTAACTCTAATTGAAGGTCCTGCAACCTTTTTGATGTGAAAAATCACTGGCATGATCTATCAAATTATTCATCTTTTGAATGCTTGGAACTTCAATACCAACTATTATGCTTGCATTATGAAACTGTTTCAAACTAATAGCACACCAAACTATTCTCTAGAATTTCATGCTCTTTTTTTAGCTATAAAAACTCTTCAGATTTCATAGTTAATAATCTATTTAGTATTTTATTTCACAAAATCTTATACCTCCTTCTTTTTTTTTTAACATATTGTTATGTGAAATAGCAAATGCTCCTTGATATTCAGTTCCAGCATTTTTTTTAGTTGCCTAAGAAAGTAAGAATCATACTGTGGCACAAAATTCTCCTTAGGGATTAAATCTATAGGTTCTACCTTAATATCAATTTTATTGATTATGTTTTAAACAATTAACATCTCTTCATCTTTGTCTATCCAAACATAAACAGTTTCTTTTAATTTAAAATTTTCACTGTTGTGTTTGTTCATACCTTGTCGAATAAGCATTCAAAAAGAAAGCCAGTCACTTATTGGTTAACCAAACTAACCTATTATGAGGTCAACACCTTTATATTTGCAGGCTGAATTGGAATACCATTTTAAGCTAAGTTAAAGCTGTTGTCTACTTTTTTTTCAATGTTAAATTTTACTTTTTGGCTCTCTCACCTTGTTGAAGTCTTCAACTTATTCATCTATTCTATTGTTAGTGCAGAAAGTATTGAACTTTATCTTGAACTTTATCATCTATTGTTTAGATAAATTCTTATGTTCACCTTCACCATATCAGTACCTTTGTTACCATTCCCACCTTTTGAAATCTGATTTGCTCCTTCTTGTTTCTTTCTTCCTCGATCTCCACATCTCTTCCTTTTTTCTGGCAATTATTTGTATGTAGACAATTAAAGCTCTGCTTTTGAAGATGAGAAAAAATATAGTCTTTGGAACCCTTCTGTATTTTTCTATCTTATGAGTTGCAAAGTTTTTGAAAATGAAAAAAAAAAAAAAATCTTTGGAAGAGTGCTGCATTTTTTAAACGCATGAAAGCTTTTATGGTTTTGAAAATGAGAAAAAAATAATAGTCTTTGGAACCTTTCTGTATTTTTTCTATCTTATGAGTTGCTCTTTTTTTTAAAAATGAAAAAAAAAAAGAAGAGTGCTGCATTTTGAGGCACATGAGTTGCTCTGTTTCTGAAATGAGGGAAAAAACAAGAGTCTTTGATCTTGAAAAGGGGTCAAGTTTATATTTTGATCATGCAAAATCTTAAAAGAAGTGACTTTCCATAACACATTTATAAAATAAAAGAAGTGACAGCACTCAACATTTATGTTAGTGGAGTCCAAATGGTTGTTTCATCAATTAAAGCAGCAACATGTGTTAATTGCCTCAACTTTTAATTGAATATGGGTTAGTTTGTCTCTGTTTTGTTGAAAGTATTGAAAGTGACTGAAGATTATTGCGTAGGGAATTTGTCTCTATTAATTTCTCTCTGTTTTGTTGAAAGTAATGTAAATTAATTGTTGTCTGTTCTGATGATTCATTGTTTATTTCGTAGGGAATTTATATTCAAATGGAAAGTAACAGCATGGATGTGGTTGCACAAGTAACTGCAAGGATGTCGGGTTTTCAAAGGGAACGCGATGGAAAACGATGCGTTTTTCACTTATGTCCCTTTGAAAACTCTGACGTCCGTGCCTAGTCTGTCAACTCCAATGAAGCAAGCTCCGTGGAAGCCAAGAGCAGAAACCTAAATAAAATAACTCTGAACCCTAAATGTTACATTTAAACCAAACCTAAAGTTCTTGGGCTTAACTCTTTACAAGATATTTTCTTTTCCCTCTTAAGCCTATGATATAGTGATATATTCATGTTTATCTGTTGCAGATTCAACATTAATGTGCTTAATTCATGCTTTCTGTCTGCAACAGTCCTTTGATTTATGGCCATGAACAGCAGCAGCTACAGTCTGATGATGCTCTTAGAGCAACAAGAAGTGATGAGCCAAATCAGCAAGAGCTTCATTTGGACAACAATAAGATTTCTCATTTGGTCATGTATATTAGCATTAAGAGCTCACTTAAAATTAGTTCTTTTTTATTTTAAGTTTATTAGAGTCAAATGTAAAATCAAAATTTTTAAAAGATTTTTTTCTTACATTATATTTATTGAAAATAACCTTTTCTCAAATAATTTAGTATCCTAAAAATCCTAATAGATACTCGTACCTAAGATCTCGATTTCTGCATATTTTTTTATTAGGCACCATGTTGATTCTTGAGAGTTCATTTGATTGTAATAAAGGCATTAAACAGAGCAATTTGTGATTGTTTTTGACATTAGAATAAGAGTGAGAGCAATATAATAATAATAATTCTTATAACAGAAGTCTTCTCATCTCTATTAAATTCTTTTGAACATAAATATAAATAGGAAAACAAGCAAACATTTGGCAGTTTTCCAGATTTTAGATTTGCCAGACATCAACCTGCATCACAAATCTTCAAGGATTAAATATAATGTTGGAAAGCTGAGGAAACAGAAACTCACATGTTGACGCCGGTCAGAGCCTCCTATATTGGCAGTTATAACAGTTAGAAAGAGTGAGTTAGTTAGTTACTTAAATAAATATTTTCAGTTGTGTATATAAAGGCAAGTGTTAGTGTTGATTAGTTAAGAAGCTTGTATCATTCATTCATTTTTCATTCTCTTTGCTTGTTCTTGAAATTGGAAAAGGTAAGCTCCTGAACTCTTGGATTTGCTCTATCTATCAATTCCAGAAAATCCAATTCTTTGTTTTCAAAAACTATTTTGTTTCTACCCCACCATAATGCATGTATATGGTTCAGGGACTCCTCTATCCACCCTGTAATTGGCTGGTTTGTTGAGCCCAGGTGCAGTGTTTGAATTAATTAGAGCATTTAATTCAATATAACATTGATACAAACTGAATTCTAATTGCTATCTCTTATAAAACCAGATCAGTTGGATTGCTTTAAGAGGCTAAGTTTTGGTTTTCCAAATATCACAGAGGGAGTAACATTTTCACAACATTATTTGTACGGAAGGTGTTCCGGTATATCTCAAATCAGGTATACCGTATTCTTTTACTTTTTAACCGTTGATCTTTATCATATATTAATTTTATAATTAAAATCAATTAAGATCAATGACTAAAAGGTGATGGAATACAGATACCTCACTTTTTGAGGTATATAGGAAAATTTTCCTATACTATTTGCTTTGAGACACTTTTATATATTATATATTGGCAGAGGTTAAAACACATGCATGGAACATTTTTTTAATTTTAATATTTCTTATTTCTTAATAAACAAATAGAAAAATTTTCCGGTATACTCAAATGCTCTGGTAATTGGTTGTAGTAGGTCATAGGGTTTCAATTCAAATCAGTTTCATGGAAATAGCCCGTTTCCTTATTTAATCAATCCATCACTGCTGTGCTTATTAGGTGAAAATAAAACAATGAAAGCTTTGTTTGTATTGTGCATAGTAAAAAAGTCATGGAAATAATTTATAGTACAAGTTAGACGGAAAAGGAAGTAGTAGTCTGTTTTAGTGCTAACTGCTAAAAGTTGAGACCTGTTTCCATTTTTTTGATTCTCCATTACTTAGAGCATTTATAACTCTGTGGTGAATGTAAGTGTAGGTATTCACCACTCTAGCTAGTAGCTATCCCCGCCCTTACTCTGTCTTCTACTCTTCTCACAACCTCACCCAATCACCACCGCCGGCTACCCCCAGGCCCCGTTCGCCTTCCCAGTCGCCGAGCTTCCACCTTCCACCGACTAGCCTCTGCCTGTGACTTGCAGTCACCGTCGCGAGCTCCCGCTTTCCACCGTCGCCAGCTCCTTCCTTCCACCATCTGGTACGCTTCCTTTGCTATCTCTCACTCTTGTGTATTGATTTTTTTTTTTTTCAGATTGTTTGTTCATTTGTGTTTGTTTATTAACTATTGATTGACTTGCCTCTTCACTGGATTATGCATTTGTTCATTTGAATGATAATCTTTTTTTTTTTAACTCATCACAAAACTTTTAAACAGATGAACATCATGTGAAATTTTACCTTTTCTTTTTTGTCACTTTTATGTTGTTGCACTCTCTGTTTTTTTAATTTTTCTTTTCATTTGCTGTTACTGTAACAATTTTTTTTTAAAAAAATTTTTGAATCCCTGCTTTTTGGCAAAAATTTCAAAGTCAGAAGGTAGGTTAAAATTGATTTCTAAAAGATTCATTTACATACATAATTTATTCCCTTAAATGGAAGGGAAAAGGTAATTTGTGGATGCATAAGAAAAAAAAAAGCTATTTTATAGCATTTCAAAATATTAAAAAATCTTTTTAAAAGAAAATTTTATCTTTCTTGGTTCATGTTAAAATATTTCTGCATACATCTTAAATCCCTACAAGCGGAGCTAGAAGGATTTTTTTAGGGGGGACCAACATAAAATTATAAGTAAATAAGAGGGGGGAAATAAAATTAGGGGGGCCAAATCATAAAAATAGAGAAATATATATGAAATTTTACTAATTTAGGGGGGGCCAAATCAGAAAAGTAGGAAAATATATATGGAATTTTACTAATTTAGGGGGGGCCATGGCCACCCTTGCCATACACATACATTATCATAAGCTGTCCAACCCTTGCCTTTCCTCATCTAATTAACAAAAAATAACAGATTAAAATGTCAATAGCGCTTAGTATTTGTTCAGTTTTTTTCCTTGTTTGTGCTTGCTTGTGCTTAAGATATTATTTCACTATTTTAAAAATATTTGAGATTGGTCATGTTTTTGTGTTGATATAAGCTCTTTGAAATTTTACCGATCATGAACTACAAATCATGGTAAAAAGAAAGGCTCATGTATCACTTATGGCATCCAAACAAGCTCTAAGTATTTTATCAAATCTAATCAATTGTTGTGGCATTCAATTTTAAGACCTATTTCTGTTAAACATAGATAGAAGATATTTGCCTTTATCTGAAATAAATTTTTTGAATTAAAAAATACTTTTAAATTTTCAAATGTTGATATATGCAAACATTTTACATGCATAAAATTTTAAATATGTACACAAAAACAGTCAGAACTCCCCAACCAAAGTCGCCAGGAACTTATTCATGTGATCAAACTTCATAGCTCTGCCCATTTTCTGCATACAATATCCCCTTTTCATGTTAATTGCTTCTACAAAATGATTATTAATTTCTTCATGGATGAGCCACTATATTTGCAGAGTATACATTTCATTTAACCTTAAATGTTTAAAAAAAAAACAAAAGCACTACTTTTATTTGTTCTTTGGTTTTCTCATCTTTTCCTATAAAATTTTATTTTAGCTCCTGCCCATACTTGATATTGACAGGTTGATCCATGAGATCTCTTAAGAGAGAGAGGCGCCAAAGAAAGCAAAAGAAAGGAAACAACCTGATGTTTGAGTGAGTAAGCTACATCTTAATTTCTTGAATGAAGCCATATCTTTGCCTTTTCTTATTCAATGGTCTGAGGGTAAAGGATGGAGATGTACTATCGTGTGGAAAGGCTCTCTGATTTTTAATGTTGGTTTTTATTATTTTTTAGGGCATTTTTTATTTCTGTTGCTGGGGCGTATCAATTGTTGATGCACAAAGTCAGACTATTCTATGTGTATGGATCTCATGTATTTCAAACTTTTGAATAAAATTTTTATACATTTTGGAGTATCGTAATTGTACACAATTATTCTGAATTACTATTTTTGAGTTTTCTTGCAGCTCGATATTGACGTGAAGGACTTTAGAAATGCCAAACCCAATATTCTGTCGCGCTATGCTTCGAAAATTCCGAGAAACTTCAACAAAAATTATGAGCATGCACTTAAAACTCTCTGGAAAAAGAGAGGTCTCGATATTGAGGTAATAATATTTTTTACATTATCTTGCTTTAAATTTAACATTTAGGATTCAGAGTTATTAATAGATTCTTACATATTTATTTAGCTCAGCTTAAAGTTTTTAAAGTTTTTTTTTATAACCAATTTGATGCTGAAAAATCGGCTTTTGCTCTTGGCTTCCAGGGAGCTTGCTTCATTGGAATTTATAGACTATGCACGGATGTCAGAGTTTTCAAAGGGACAAAAGGGACCAAGCACGTCAGAGTTTTGGACAAGTAAGCATTTTAAGTTTAAATGAAATTTATATTGTTATTGATTGATTCTCTGGTGTCATGGATCCTCCTAATTGAACTTCTACACTAACACAAATAACAGTTTTTTAGAGAGTTTAGTTGCAATCAGGTTATTGCACACCATCTTATTGATATTTTTCATATAAATTTTTTTCAAAGTCATGGACATTATCTTTGCTAAAGAAAAATGTCGGAGTTTAGGGACTGTAGTGGGTCTAATAACAGGGCTGAAGATCTGTGTATAATCAATTACTTCTATTTGGAGCATCCTTTAAGGACAAGTTTGGCTTTGTACTTACGAATGGTGTTATCTGGTGCTCTTTTCGCAGCATAGACCCACTTACAACCTATGATAGTTGAATTGACAGGCTGTGGAATCAAATGCAAAGTCTTAATGCATCATACTTGGGAGGATGTTGAGTAAGGTTTAAAGGTGGAGCAGTAGTAGCAAGGGCTTTAGGTTTATAAATTCTAGCCTTAGAGCGAGTAATCATTGGATGAGTATTCGTGGTTGTGGGAGGTAATTGTATTTCAATTCCTGAGGTAGGGACAGAAGAAGGAGCAGTAGATGTAGAAGTTGTTGGAGGAGTTGGAGTTGAGTTTGATTTAACTGCATCAGTTGAAAAAATTGGTGCTGCAGGAGTAATGTTAGTAATAATAGAATTTTGAGGAATATGAGGAATAGATGGTGAACGAGCAGAGGCAGAATGAAAGGTATCGTTAGTAGTAGAAAAAATTGAGGAGTATGGTAAAAGAGATTCATCAAATATGACATTCCTGGTAATTATAACCTTTCCTTCAGCAGTAAGACATTTAAATCCTTTGGATTGAGGAGCATATCCAAGAAAATCACTTTGAGCATTAAAAGGTGTGATGTGAGGGTAACAAGGACAACCAAATATTCTTAAGAAAGAGTAATTAGGTTTGCAGTTATACAACATCTCATAAGGGCTTTTGAATAAGATTTTTAACTATTTCAGGAACCAATAAAAAATTCTTGGGCAGAAAGTTCTGTTATTTTTAGAATCAGCAAAACAAGAACCAGCAAAACAAGAAGAATGCCATAGTTTTAAATTAGTAATATTATTATTGATCATGTCTTAACAAAATTTAGTTGTGCTTATCCTCTTGATTCTACAATTAAAATGTGTGTCTACATTTTGATATATCACTTCGTATTGTCACATTTTTATCTTGGAAGATATTACTTGCATTGTCTGCAATTAAAATTTGTTTTGGTTATCTTTAGATGCAAAAGTTCAACTTTTGGATTATCTATAGAAGATTCAGATTTCCTACTTGAGTCATCTTCAGGTACTCAACTCTCTCCTGTTGAGACAGCGAGAACAGTTGTTGAGGTATACTTCTTTTTTTCCTCTGCTTAGATGCACAATTTAATAATTGTATCTCATTTGCTGGACGTATTGGTAGCATCTCATATGCTTATATCAACTTGACCTTTTCTTATGTATTAGGCTCATAGAAGAGCTGCACTAGTGTTTCGTCCCCCCATGGACCAGATATTAGGCAATCGTATGAGTTTTCATATTTTAATAATTCTTCTGGAGGTTTGTGTATTATCATGTACTTGATTTGTTAAATGATTTAACATTAGTCACACCAAAAGCTTCACTTATTCATATTGTTCTGTTGATTTCTTTTGTGTAGAGATAGGTGTTGAAATCCCTGATATAAGCAAGTTTCCTATTGGAAATAAAGGTTTCCGAGGGGTAAGAACTCTGTTATTTGAAGGTAGCCATATTTTTTTTAATTGAGGTTTTTGATTGTGAAACTGATCAAACTTCGACTTGTTCAGATTGCTTTTATTGGAATACGAGATGACATTCCCGGAATGTTCCCGGATGATGGATATGATTATGATCATAACTCTCTCAAGGTTTGCATTTTTAAATAATTAGTATATAGAATTTTATTAATTGTTGTATCTCCTAATTAACTCCGCCTATGTTACACTTGCGGTACATAGCCGGTCCCAAGCCCGGATAAAGGAGGAGGGTTGTGTTAGGCCTTCGACAGCCAACATAAAAACTAAGTCGAATC
>JASCZI010271935.1:0-25780 GCA_036250425.1 Stylosanthes scabra
ATATATATATATATATATATATATATATATATTTCAGAAGGTATTGATATTGACATTGCATCCATTAGTTACAAGAATCATAGATGAGTACAGTGATGTGGTGGCAAGCTTAGCTAGTTTAAATTAATTAATAAAATGAACAATGTTGGTGGGGCTTAATTAAATTAAATAAAATTAAAGATGAGAATAGCAAGGTATAGAATCCAACAGAAATGGTAATCCACCTAAGAGTTGAGGTAAGGTTGCCGGGTGGTTGTTGCCATGGCTTAAGCTTAACACTTGACTCCATGCATGCCTTTGTCTCTACTTACTCAACTATGTCCCCTCTTTTCAATTTTCATGCACTACTTTCCCACTTTTCTAATTAATCTCTTCTTCCCTTTTTGAGTTACATTGGAACTTGCTAAATGCTAACACAAGGGACCCCATTATTTTATCAAGGGGAAAGGAGAAAAAAAAAATCATTATTATATTTTTCATTATTGTTAAAATTTATGGTAAAATTAAACTACACTTTGCTAGTTTGCTCTATTCATCAAGAGAAAAGGGAAGAATTCTAATTAACACTTTAATCTACTATATATTAAGTGTTGTTATAATTTGATAATGTATATATATCTTTTAATTGTATTTAATGTGATATCAAAATAAAATTCATTTATATTCATAGTTATCAAAATCGGATCGGACCGGTCAATTCGACCGGAAAATCGATGAAATCGAAACCCATATTGATCCGGTTCGTAATAAGGACGCATGTGCTCTAGACCGGTGCGAACTGGTCAAACCCGTCGCAACCGATCAAACCCGATGAAAACCGGCCTGACCGAACCGTTCGGTTTAGACTTGGGCAAGTCTACCGCGCTGCAGCCTCCGCTGGTGCACCGTAGGATAGCGCTATATATTATTATGATTTCTTCAAAAAACGAATAGGAGGGGGATCGAACCCACTTTCTAGAGTGTATAGCTACTCTCTATCACCACCAAGCCATGTAGCAGGTTGTGACACGATGAGCTAATTGATTTATATACAGACAATCAACTTAACTGTTTATATTTAATTTACTTTCTATTTAATACTCACTCATTTTTAAATTAATTATATTTTTGTTTAATGATAACTTTCATTATACACTTACAAATTTAAAATAAATAATTTTTTATTAATTTCAACATATATTTTTTTTTTATTTTGATGATTATATATCCTTTAAATATTATTTTTTTTTAAATTTATAGTATATAAATAATAATAATATAATAGGTATAAAATAATTAATAAATTATTAAAATTTGAAAATAATAATTATTTCAACATAAAAATTATTAAAATACTTATAATATAGAGAAAAGTATTAAAATTTTATATAATTATTTAATTATAAATGGGCTAACGGTTCAATCAGTGACCCAACGGTTGAACCTTTAATCCAGTAACCCAGTAATCTCACCGGTTTAATTGTCTGATCGGTTTTGATAACTATGGTGCAAATAATATATATATATATATATATATATGGAGATAAATTTTTTTCCTTCGTATTTATTAATAGTATTTTAAAAATTTTTAATAAACAAGGATAAAAAGAAATTTATGTTGCCCCTTATTAAAATATGATCCATGTCTTCATGTGTAAACAAAGTCTCGTATAAGAATATGATATTGATAGCTGCTCTCCATATTTTATTGCCCTAAACAAGAAAAGATGTTGGAAACCACATTGAATTCTTCCCTCACTTCATTGAAAGTTTAAACCTCCAAAGGATGCAAATCCCTCAATTTTCGAGCTTGCCCCACGTTCTTCATTCTTCACTCCCTTCTCTCCTCATTCTTACTCATCCAATCCACTCACTCAACTCAACTCAACTACTTCTTTCTCTCTCTCTCTCTATATATATATATATAAACACACACACACTTAGCTTGCATGTGTAGCAAATAATAATAAAGCTTGTTTTTTGAGGGAGTTAGGTTAACCCCTTTTGCAAAACAACACAAGCTCTCTCTTATTTACAAGACATGGCTCAGTTCCAAAAGCACAACAAGGTTCATGGTGGTGATGAAAAGAGAAAGAAGGGAAGAAATAATAATAAAAATGGTGGGATTAGTAGAAAGTGTGCTATGTTGGTGAAAGAGCAACGTGCTCGTCTTTACATACTTCGTCGTTGTGCAACTATGCTTCTTTGTTGGTACATTCAAGGAGATGACTGAAAACAAATTAACTCTCTCATCGTCTACCTTCTTCTTCTTTTCTTCCTCTAACCTTCATCTATCTAGATAGATAATGAAAAGTTATTTGTAAATGAAAAAAAAAATGGAGACACCAAAATGATGAATAACTTCATTTTCTTGTGCATGGGCTTTAGGGTAGCCCATTTGGGTTTCATGGGTTTCACTTGGGCTTTTGTCTAAGTTTTTTGCCCATTTGGGAAAAAGCCCAATTGGGTTTTGTATGTGACATGGAGAGTTTTGTGGACATCCTCTTGAAGCCTAAGTGCTAAGTGCTGGAAACCAACCTATACAGCTCATATGACATTATCACAATATCACCTGTTTTCTATTGTAGAGGTCTTCGTTCGAGAGAAAGAAATCCTAAGTGCTGCTTTTGTCAGAAGCAAAACTAATTATCTGATACCCTTCTCCAGCTAATGTATAGTCCTTGATATGGACACTGCCCTTTTCTTGTATTGTTCCATTATATATATATATATATATTATTCATAAAGTTGTTCTATCATTTGCTCTATCAATTTCTTCTTCTAAGATTCAAACTTGAAACCTTGTTTAATAGGACTAGTATATATATTAGCAGGTATTTAAATTTTAAAAGATAAAAAAATTACTCTTAAAAAGACTTTAAACTCAAACAAGATAGGCATAAGATAACCACTCAACTATAAGTTAAATTGTATTTGATGGGGTTTCACACAATATTGTGAGATGAAGAAGGTACCATTGACTTGACAACATTAATTAAGTGTAAGGATCATGGAATGTTTGACTAAGGGATTTGATATTTTGATTGGCCAACACAAACGTATTGGTTGGCTCTACCTAAGTTCAATTCAAGTCACCATTAACATTGCTTGCTTGGCTTTAAAAATGGCAAGCATATATCTTGGTCCATATATATGTTGTTCTTTTTCATCACAAGATCTTCCGGTGCTCCGACAGCTTCATCAAAAGCATGACTTAGTGTTAGTAGTGCCTTGACATGCTTCCATAATAAGTTTTTTCTTCTCATTTTTAATTATATACCAAAAATAAATAAATATCACATGCCACTATTCCAAAAATAAAATAATTCTATTGATCTTTTTATGTATCTATTTTGTCCTAAGTATTAAAAAGTATACCAAAACATATTACTATTGGAATAAATGAGTTCTTAAGATATTAACAATAATATAAAAAACAAAATTTGTGCAAAAAAGTAATGCTACTACTTTCTAGTTCAATTATTAGTAGATTTTGTTTTCTAAGGATTTGCACAAGAATGAAACATAGAAATTCCAAATTCAATTCCCTTTATAAGGTACATTAAAGTTGGGTATAATAATTTAAGAGTTTAATTTTAATGCACGGAAAATATAAAAAATATATTTATATAGATCTGCGACAAATCTGTTCCATACTTCAATCATGAATGAATATATATAATATCCGTTACTACTTTTGTATTGTTTTGAAATTTTCGACATTCATGTCATGGTGGAATAGCCACGGCAATGAGACCAACGAGAAGAAGAAGAAGCTGTAATGTTTGGTGATGTTCCTTCAAGCCTTGGAGATCCTATGATTGCCATAGTACTGATCCTCTTTTATGAGAAAAAATCAAGTAGATAAAAATATAAGTATACTGTGATATTTTGTTTTTGGTACAATTCTATCCATTTTTTTTTTTTATAATTAAGAAAAAAAGACAATCAAGTTCCAGGAACTTAACAGCTCTCAGAGCCAGAATCAAGAAACATCATAAAATGCAAACATGAAAATATCAACAAGAAAACATGAATTTGTGCTTCGATTATTATTATTATTATTGTCAAATTTTGTGAATTTGTGCTTCAATTTGAATTTTTCCTAGTTGTTTGCAGTTTCTGTTTCTCAAGTTGTGAATTTGTGCTGCAATTGTAATTTGACTTTTTTCCCCTCAAATTGAAGAGTGGAGTGTGATGGGTGGTTTGTGTTTGTTGTGTGAGAAGTGAAAAGAAAAAGTGAAAAACTGAGTGACAGCAGTGTTGAGGAAAGACAGCGGGAAAAAAAGAACAGTTGTATCAGCAAGAACCCCACAATTATCCTATCTTCTCCAACTTTGAGGCAGCTGTAGTAAAGGCTTTATGTGTGCCCTTTCCCTACAGAATTAACCAAATCCAGATTTCACAGCAATGAGTTAAATTTCACAGTGAGTATACAACACACAGGTTAACGTGAGTTAATGTGATTAAAAAATCCAGATTTCACAATTAAAAATGGAAAAATTTATGGGAAAAAAATTCCAAATTTTGACTAAGGTGGCTAACCACAAGCCCAGAAATGGAATATTAGAGTTCAAGCAGCATTTTTAAGAATTTTTTATTTAAATAAAATATACCATAATTCTATATGAACAAGTGATTTTGGTTCGAACCAATTCATTTATTTCTATGATAAATAGAAAATTATTTCAATGTCAAATAAAATTTAATTTATTTAGGTGCATTTTTTATACTATTTGACTTCGAAATAATATTTTATTTAGCACATAAATAAGAGCTTGTTTGGATGTCATTATTTAGCTAAAAAAATATCTTTTCTGATAAAAAAGATATTTTTATGTTTTTTAGCGTGTTTGGGTAATTTTCAGTAGTAAAAGTAAAAACGCTAATAAAATAAAAAAAACATGTTTTTTACAAATTTTTTTAAAAGATTTTTTACTCGAAAAAAAATATTTTTAACATAATAAATGAAAAAAAAGTACTTTTACATTGTTGTACCCAAACATAATGATAAATAAAAAGATATTATTATATGAAATATCTAAACATAAAATTATTTTTACTTTTACAAAAATCTTTAAAAAAAAATAACTCTATAAAAAAAATTTTATGAGAAGCTCGTCCAAACAAATCTTAAATCATAAATTTAGTTAGTCAAAACCACTTATTCTTATCCTAAAATAAATATTTTATTTATCGAACTAAATAATTTTATAAAAATTTATCGATTTACTGGTGTCGTGACCAGTGGCCGTGGGACCAGGCTGCTACAGGGCACGCAACCAACATAAAAATTAGGAACATTAAAAATTGAATTTATTTATTTTGAAATTCTATCTTAATTAATATTTATTTTATTCTTAATTCCAAAGCTGGACTCGGATTGGAAAGAAGGCTGTTCTACTCAATGGATAACTATACTCTACTGCAGCATTGGTATGAAAGAGTAAAGCCATCCAAAAGCCAATACAAAAATAACAAAAACAAAATATAAATTACATACATTTTAGGGAAAATTAGTGTGAAAGATTAATAGGGAGATTTAATTATTAAAAATGACTTGTTATACTTAAAATTATTACGAAGAATTAGTTTATATAATATTTAAGAAGAATGATCAAATTTTTTCTATAAAGAAATAAATATATTCTTAAATATTTTTTATTTATTTCTTTTTATAAACTTAATTTTTTTTAATTATCTATAATACTCAAATTTTTTTATACTTTTTTATTTTTTATAATAATTTGTTGCTATAGTTTCTAATTCTTCATTTGTAAGTTGGCTAATTATTAGTTTATTTTTTTCATTGTTGGGATAAGATATTTAATCGATATGATTTGAAAATAATCTTTTATTGTTTTATTTTTTCAATTTAAAATTATATGATCTGAAACTGAAAATAAGGTTATGGAATTCCACGTTCAATTCAATTCTACATTCAAAATTTTCAAATCATACCACTCATATATAATCTTGTAGGGAAACATATATAATCATCTTTCACATAGATAATTACTGGGAAAACATTATATACTTTATATATTTCATATAAACGTTATTTTTTTTTTGAACATAAACGTTATTTATTTGTATATGTTTATATGTTTACGCTGTTCTCTTGGACTGCGTTTGTTTACAAAGACAGAACAAAACAATACACGATATAGAGACAGTAGGACATGGACAGTAAAATTTAATGTTTTTATAGTGTATTTGACAAAAATGAACAGGACACATATAAACAAAACTAAAATTAAATATAAATGACATTTTTATTATTTTAAAAAAATAATGATGGAATAATAAAAAAGTTTTGTAGATAAAAAGAGAAAAAAAATTATCAAAAATCACATGTTCATCCTCCTAAATTCTATGTCCATCAGTGTCATTCGTTCAAAAGTGGACACAGAAACAGTGAAAATTAGGCCAGAGACAGTGTGTCCAGTGTCCATGTCTCTGTCGCCAAACAGGTTTGTGCACATCAGTGTCTACATCTTAGTATACTGTCCACTGAAAACAAACGCAACCTTGTTTATATACTTTTCTAAATTTTATTGTCCTTGGTGTTAGAGTTTTTATGAAAGTATACTAAGTAGATAATAGATTAGGGTGCGTTTCCAGTATTACATGCCACTTGCCTGGAAGACCGTATAACACTTATGTTGACCACTAAGATGAGCTTCATTTATTACCAATGGTTGAGATTTGTGCAAGGTGTTTTACATGGAACCTTTTCTTAGTGGTTAATATGGGCAAGCAACCGGTGCTAGTTGTTTCCCAAGGTAAGTGTCCCTGGCCGGCTTGGCTCACATGCACCCTCCACGGCTCAGAGTTTTTAGCCGTTTTGTATGTTAGCCGCGGCTCAAAGCCAGCTGTTCTATATGGATTTTTGGGCCGTTGTGTTGAGCCACATTTTTTTCGAATGCAACAAAGGAAAAACTCATAGAGTAATTGATAAAAAGTGTTGAATACCAAAAAAAAATATTGATAAAAAGTGATTTGATTTCATTTTTATTCAATGTTGCAAAATAGAAAAAAATTATAGATACAACAATTGGTTGGGAAAAAAATTTTAGGGTTTATCTTTCTTGAAGGATATACTGGGTTCCTGTTACCCCTTGCGAAGAATCCGCTGCCTCAACCAATGTCTTCCCAAATTCGATGTCCAGTAGCATAGCAGGTAATCGATGAATATGATAAGAATGTATATTACATTAAAATTGATATAGAGGAAGATCCAGAAATAGCTGAAGCAGCCGGAATAATGGGTACACCATGTGTGCAGCTCTTCAAAAATAAGGAATTGTTTTAGTTGATTTTATTTTTATCTTTCTTCATATTATTTTGTTTCACTATTTTCTCTTTACCTGCATGCAAATGTTAGAAGACTAGTTTTTGTTACCATCATAATGCATTCATGACTGTCATCAATCACTGCTAACTTATTTTGTACTTGAACTGCACCTAGCAGCTGATGGTGGTATTCACCATATAGTTATTGTGTTGTTTTATTTTTATTATTTTTTTCTCAATCATGCTACGTTGCCAACAATAATGTGACCAACAATAGCTAACAATAATATTGGACCGGACCCGCACACTATCTAAAACTCAAACCCAACCTAAATTTATCATCCTTCATCCTTTTGTTTCGAGAATCACCGTAACCACCACCCCCTTATCAAAACCACCCAAACCACCATTCACTGACTCTCACCCTTGCATCTCCGGCAAGCATCATTGGCGACATTCTTCTTCTTCTCCTTGGAGATCATTGTCGCCATTCATCCTCTTCTCCTTCAAGATCATCGCGGGCATTTTTCTTTTTCTATTTGATCATCGCGTTTTTCTTCTCATCGTTGAGAACACACGTCGGTGAACATCCCGTCGAGGAACACCAAATCTGTTGAACTATCACTTTGAGTTTCTATTAAACCACCACAAGAAACTGCAAGTAAGGATTTCTACTATTTTGCTCACCGTCATCTTTGCTCACCGTCTCCGATTACTCTCTCGGCGTCTCTCAAGCAACCGCAAGATTGAATGGCTTTTGAAATTGCTATTTTGATTTTTGTTGTGCATAGGTTGTTTGAGATTACAACTGATTTATACAAGGTTCCTGAAGAGGAGGCTACCAAGGTAGAATTTCAGTGCCTATTAATTCATCTTTAGTGATTTTGTTGAAGTTTTATTTGATTTAGGTGTTAATTGTTGCTGTTGTTTGTATAGATAGCATTCAAATTAGCAACTTTGCTGATGTGAAAATTCATGCAATTGTCTTGATTTTTTTTCCAGTAATAGTGGCAGTTAATGTATGTCTTCCAATGCTAATTTTGATTTGATAAGTATAGTTCATTCTTTTGTGTTGATAAGAATAATTTTTCTAAAAAAAAAAGAGAAATAGAAATGATTGTCTAATATGATAAGATTGTGATGAGCTTAGAACAGTGCCTCACTTTATCTTTCTTTGTTATTATATAAAGTTGTATAGTTTCAAACTATGATAATATTTTAATGAATAGATTCAAGATTTTGGCACTTATATATATTCAGAGTTGCTTTGGTACTTGGTAATGGTAGTTTAGTAGGTTTTGGTATATTCAGCTATGCTAGCCTTGCTTGCTTTCTGTTGATTCTGGTCATTCTCTTTTTTTGAAACTAGTGAGCTTGAACTTCAATGAATTCTTTAGCCATTTGAGGCAGTGTTTATTGAAATTCTTTAGCCATTTGAAATATGCAGCAGCTGGCACAAATATTAGGTAGTGAGTCATATATATTAGGCAGCAGAGCATTTGATTCTTACTCTATTTCCTATAATTCTTACTTCAAAAAATATGTAATTACTTATTTTGTTTTTTTTTTGGCTTATTGGAACCATTAACTTCATTTTCGAACTGACTATATGCTATGATTGGAGAATGCAAAGCTGTACTTTATTTAAACTATCTTTAACAAAGAAGATCCACTATCGTCTTTGTTTTCTCCCATTTATTTAAACTACTTGACACTATTTACTATTTGGTATATATTACATTGGTGGATGTTCACTTTCTTTATCCTAGATGGTCAATTACTTTATCTTGGATGTTCACGTTGTGTTTTCAGGATTAAATGTCTTTTGAATCTGAAGCCAGCATTGAGAGGAAGAATAATTGGTTACTAATCATCTTAGGAAAAAAGTGTTTGAAAACATTTTGAGCAAGAGAAATGAATTCAATTCTATTGTAAATTCAAATTCACATGCTTTCTTTCTGCATCTTATTTTATTTTTTATCTTTTTACTATTATTTTCCATTGCTTTTCTTGTACAATATTTTGTTGAAGAAAATATTAATTTAGGAATACTTGAGAAAATATTGAGAAAATATATTCAATTTTGCTGAAAAAGTTAACCAAAAAAAGACGAATGATCAACCATACTGTAATAAGTGCACATCCAAACTATATACTAAAGAGATCATCCCTACTGTATATTTACTACTTAAGGAAATAAGGTGATTTATGAACACAAACAATTACATAAAAAAATTGCACTCAAAATAAAGTGCAAAAAATATAGAAATAGAGTACAATGATGAATGCATGTGAAAAAATAATGAAATCAATAAAAGATTATCCATGCTATAATAAAGGATCATCCTGACTGAACTAAGAGATCATTCAGAACAACACTAAAAATTATTAAGTTTCCTAAAAGCCAAATCAACTTTCTCACTGTCTCATTAAGCAACACCTGCATCCTACAATAAAAAAATTAAAACCACATTTAGATTAGAATTCATCACATTTATCATTCTAATGAAAGATCACCAAAAAGATCTATGGTTTACTAAACACTAAAAGAAAGAAATAATACATCTTCAATAACAGAATTTAGAGGGCATGGTTTAGAAGATGAATTTATAGGATCATCATATGGTGATTCCACTCCAACATTGTTACATTCTTGTAAAATCTGTAAAATGAATCAGTATTACAGTGAAGATGATCAATATACAAATACAAATATGTTCACTAAAGCTAAATCAGGATGATCACTGTCAAATAAATTGAGAAACAAACAAGGAAGAGAATGTAACATGCTCAGGATCTTCATAAAGCTGATCCACTGGTCTGGGGCAATCCAAATTCACAGAATCCATGATGAAAACAGTGAATCAAATATGGATGTTCAAATCATGAAAAATCACTGAAAACAAAATTCGTTGGGTGTTGATGTTACCGTCGTTAATGTCCTCGGCAAAGATGAATGGGATCATGTCAATGATGCTTTCAATGGAGGTTGAATGTGCTTTCAATGCAGATCTCTCTCAACTTCGTTCATGGCAAATCGAATCGAGAGGAGTCGGTCACATGAATCCACGAAGACGAAGCTACCATAGTCAAAGCTTGAAGGCGCCATGGTCAACGGAGGTTGAATGTGCTTGATGGAGGTCAAAATCCTAGTAATAGTGGATGGAGAAACACTCTGCAGACTGAAAATCCATCACAGCCATCGTCGAACCTTGGAGAGGAAGAAACTGAAATCGTTGATGTTCTCCATTTTGGCTACATGGAACGCAAGGAAGAAAGGTCATTTTTGCTGCTACATGGAATGCAAGGCAGAGATGCCGTTTTAGTGTATTGGTTATTGTTGGTTAGTATTAACATTGGTTGCTAAGACTTTTTCTTTTTTGCTGGTTTGCTGCATTATTATGGCATGAATTACCTAAGACATGTTGCTATATGCGCCACGAAGAAGTTATGTGAATTTTTTTTTTAAATAAATAAAATAAAAGTGATATTTATCAAAATACATCTTTTTATAAATATTTACCAAAATAATTTGTACTAGCAGTACCGGTCCAAATCGATATTGGATTATTTTCAATACCGATCCAAACCGGTACTGAGCCTATTTTTTTTAAAAAAATTCAATCAATAACGGTCCGGACCGATACTGAAAATAACTCAGTACCGGACCGGTATTGGTTTAAAAAAATTTGGAAAACGTGTGAGGAATGATCGGTCAGTACATTGGAAAAGGGATTTGAGCAGTGTGAAAATTTTCTACTGTGCTGCATGCATCATCATTACTTTCTCAACTAGTTCAACCCTCTTTTAACTTTTAACGCTGCCACATTGACCTTTACTTTTGCTGGATCTGTTAGATTTGGATAAATATCTAATATTTATTTTTAAATTTTAATATGATATTTTTTAACCAAATCTTAAATTTTAAAAATAATTATTCTCTTATATAATAAAAATTTTACAAACACAACTATTTATAATCAATACAAAAGTTTCTCAAAGAAATAAAAAATATTTGGATAGAAAGTAAAAATAAAAAAGAAAAATATGCAGTGGTTAAAGAAAAAAAAAGAATTATGCATGCCTCCTACTCAACCACTCTCTCATCCACTTTAAATTTGATTACATTCTTGATTCTCCTAAAAAAATATTGGATTTTTTTTGTGGTGTCTTAAAAAAATATATTGCATATAATTAAAAAATACAACTTCAATTATTTTTAATTAAAATAATAAAATTTACGTCTAACAAAAAATTATAAATTTAATAATATTATAAAATAAAAACATAAAAGCTGTTAAAATAAAATTGGAAAATAGAATGAGATGGGATGTGGCACGAAGGCCGAGAAAGAGAGAAAGAGTAGAAGCGGACAGTACGCTTCTCAATATTTTGCTTTTCAATGTCTCAGTTAATAACCACTCTCAATATTTTGCTTTCCAATGTCTCACTTAATAACCACTCACTGACTCAGGCCTGACACACTTTTTCTGTAACTTCTATTTTTTTTTAAGCCAATATCGATCCGGATCGGATTATTTTCACTATCAGTTTGGTTCAGATTGATATTGGTTGAATTTTTTTAAAAAAATAAGTTTAATATCGATCTGAACCGATATTAAAAATAACCCAATATTAATTTGATACTGCTAATATAATATATTTTGGTAAATATTTTTAGAATCACGTATTTTGATAAATATTATTTTTATTTTATTTATTTAAAATTTTTTTTTCAAGTTATGTTGTGAAATGAATTACCTGGTCATTGTTGCGTATTTACTAATTGGTTGTACTTTTACAGTGATTTTACAAGACTGTGTCCCTGGAGTCGAAATGAAGAAAGAAATACAAAGAATTCATTGAAGCAAATAGATAGAAGTGTAAAAAAGATTAGAGGTTGATTCCCTCATTCCATGATTCAATTTTGTTTCTCCAAATTGGTCAGCTTATTAATGCTATCAATTTTGACAAGTGATCCTGTACAAGTATAGTTGCCAATTACTGGTATACTTTTGATTGTTTTGGATTAAGAAGTTACTAACGATAATATATAGAATCTCGATTTAACTCTTAAAATTTTTCGATATTATGATTTAAAATGAGTTAATCAATTTTATAAAATTTATACTAAGTTATCATAGGATCTTACACTTTAAATCTTACTACCATTTCACGCGTTACGTTTTTAATTTTACATAAAATTTCGATTTGGTCCTAAGATACATATTCCAGAGATACATGGTGAGTGAATGAAGCTTGTATAGCTTAACGCGGTATCATAAATTTATAATCCAAGCTGAATGTTTCATTGATCCGCCTTCCGCCTTTTAATATCCAGATGAGTATTACTTGACATTTTAATGAATAATTAATACTAAAAACTTTAATATTAAAAACTGCAAGCATGGGCACCTAGTCTCTTTAATTTACCAAACACAAGGCTAATATAGAGATTCAGAAACTCGTGGTACCAAACTGCCAATGGACAATGCTTTTGTGGAGTGTATATAATGAATTTATTGTTAAAACTCATATATTGAATTTATTTGTCACTAGAAAGGCAAATTGCACATATATAATAGAATAGGCATATTTTACATTAGATACAAATACGAACTAATTAAGGTAAATTCATCTTGAGATGACAGAGGATATAAGGAGTGGTGTCTTTTGAAAGATGTGTATTTGTCATTGAGATTGAGTTTGAGTGAGGATCTTCTTAGTAAAATGATGTCAAAGAGAATCCTTTTGGTGTGAAACACAGATAAAGCTCTCTCCCTATGCTTAATAACGAAGGAAAAAAGCAATCTGTATGATATTAACAAGCAAACCAAGGCTTCTATGTCCCACCATTTTGAATAATTTGTTCTTATTCCAAACATCTCCTTAAGTATCACTTCCCCCTTTATCTTTTTGTCTCCAGGCATCATTCCTTCAAATTCAAGTCCAATTAGGTCATTCTTGTATTGCCCCTGCTCATTTTCATGGATATATGCATTAGCATCATGTCCTCTCAAACATTTTTACAACGATACTAAGAAAACCAGCACAAACTCATACTAAGATGTAGAATAGAATCCTTAACCAATAGTAACCAATGTCTCTGGTCATGTCAAGGAATGATCTATGAGTTATGCATAGTTGCTTCACCCTGCTGGTATCAAATGTCCTCTCCATCAAGGTTCTTTCTGCAATTACAAGAAATTCATTTATATATTTAAAGAAATAGAACCAATTTAAAAAGGACAAAAGAATTCTGACTACTTGCTCTTTGTTTGATTTCTCTAATTTTTTCTCTTACATTTGCTAACTACCTAGATTTCTTGAAAATGTTTACAGGCTTCAATTTATTCTCCCCTATTGTCATATTCAGTAGAGAATGCTTCCTAAACACATCACATATAAAAATGAGAAACAAAAGAAAATTTTGATACAAACTAATAGTAGATGAAATTCACAGGACTAACATTGGCATTCTTGGACTGTTAGAACGCTATCAAATTTGGGGTTAACACAAGGAAGGAAGTACTCAGGAGGACTTGTAAGTAACTTTTGAGAACTTTATTGAATACCTGAACAACTTTAGTTCTTTCTCCAAAATACACAGTTTCACCTCATGCAAGCGGCACCAAGTCATCAAAAAGATTGAAAACTTCACTGCTAAGTTGGTGAATGGAACATATAACAATTCTTCCATCATGTGTTATGCTTCTGAGAGATGAAATGACAAAGAAAGCATCAGCACTATCCAATCCACTGGTAGGTTCCATCAAGCATCAGAATATGAGGCCGAGTTAAGATATCAATGTTGAGCCTTCTCTTCTCTCCTTTACTAATTCCTCTTGAATGCTAGTTACCGAATCTGCTGTCCGTGCAATCTTGCAATCCCATTTCAGGCCAGTGTCTTGGCTACAACCTTGTTAATCTCATCTTTGGTCATGTTTGAAGGAAGCCTCAGCAACATATGAGAGTGTTTCCTTGTGAGTGACATCGCAATTCACAAACTACAACACAATATAACGAAATATAGCTAGCTCCCTGCTAATTTCTATCAAGAAAATTAAGTGTGCCACGCCCAATTCCTATATGACTGGAAAGGAAGACCAGAACCTGCCTCCGGTGACGAACCCAACAGCAGCAGCAAACTACTTCGCCACAGAAAAACCAACCACCACCGCCACCTTGTGAAAGAGCGCTCGAAGCTAGAACAACCCTAAACGACGAACGAGACCGGAAAGGAATGAAGACCAGAACCCTAAACCCAGAACCTGCCTCCGGTGACGAACCCTACAACAGCATCAAACTACTTCGCCGCAGAAAAAAACAACCACCACCGCCATCTAATGAAAGAGCTCTCGATGCCAGAACAACCCTAGACGACGAGAGAGATGAACGAAAAAAGAAGTAGAAGAAGAAAAAAAAAAGCCCCAAATTCCAAATTCAAACATAAAAAAAAATTAAAAATTGGGCTACCACTAAAAGAATTAATTATGCCAGCTACAAAGAGTCAAAGAGGCCGGTTAATTTCGTAAACTCTCCTCAAAAGGGAAGGGTTAGAAAGGTAAACTACTCTCTAACTACAAGACAAAACACTACAGTTTTACCCCTTCCTGCTTATCATACAGTCTTTCACAAGGTTGGCGTGTAGGACCGGATAATTTTCCAATTTAACATTCAATAAAAGTATGCCACTATGTGAAATTGAGCCTTGCACATTGTGTATGTATCGTTAATCATTTGTGGAAGAAGGTTAACAGGTTACTCATGGAGTATTGGGGATTACAATAATAAATTATTATGAAAGATAAAAATTCATCAATAAAATTTTGAATATAATAGATAATTGAAAAAAAATTAAGTTTATAAAAAGGAAATAAATGAAAAAATTTAATGATATATTTGTTTTTTTATAAATATTATATAGCTTAATCCTTCATATTAATTTTAAGTGTAAAAAGTCCTTTTTAATAATTAAATCTCTCTAATGATTCTTCACACTAATTTTTCCTACATTTTAAATCATTCCAAAAGCATTATTATTCTACCCACCTAACATCAAATAAACTACTCATTATCATATATAATACAAATTTTTTTATCACTTATAAGATATGATCACATTTTATAAAACCTCCCAAATTTATAATACTTCCTTAGAAGTTACTAAAAAAATGTGCTAGTATATCTTCATACATAAGAATAAAATAAAGAGCTTTAAACATTGATTGATTAGAAAAAAAACACATACATGGCACACCACTATGCCACTGCAAAGTCAGTGACGCAACCTATGGTTGTGTGACTGTGCTTTCCTCGAGCCACGTATCAGTGTCGCTACGTTGCCTGCGTAATTACAGCAGTTTGGTTCCACGACCACTTTTCTCGCAGCACTAGTAAAGCTGCACAAATAGATAAATAATAAATAAAAAAAATTCCGGATTTTTAGAACAATATCTGATCACTAAAACAGTTCACGGCATTTTTATCTTCATAGAAGAAAGACTAGCATAGTAGCATAGAACTAAAAATTAACCTTACTTCTAACTACCTTTCACTGTAGCACTCAACCATGGATGACAGCATCATCGACGTCAGTTGTCCAAGAAGGCATCAGGATCTCCCTTCAAATCATTCCCATCAGCCAACAAATGAAAAACTAGCTTAGCATTTTGCCAAGGAAAATTCCACATCTCTATGCCATGGTGCAAGTTCATGAGCACGACCTGATCATTTATTTCAAGGTTTACATAAAGATGATGTCCAAACGTAATTTCGTAATTTCTTAATAACAATCCCGAACTTCCCCTACCATTGTAAACGGATTGATGAGGTACTCTACCTCATATTCATAGGGTGCCACCACTATAAATGTACGTTCATACACTTTCATTTTCTGGAAACTGGGAAACGACAATTAATAGATAAGTAAATCAATTAACATGGTTTAACATACAAGTTGCAAAGAATGCAATTCTTCAAACATTAAATCAAATTTAGAGTGAGCATAGAATTCATAACATTAAATCAAAAAATTTGAAAATGATTTACTACTGTTGCTTTTTCTTTGCTATTGCTACTATGTTATTGAATTTTATTAAGAAAATTTATTTAAAAATTTAATGATGTGATTTTAATGATGTGTTTGTTGTGGTTTTGGTTCTTACCTTTTTCTTGTTCTTGATCTTTTATTTTATTTTGATTTCAAACTAATTATACTTTAATGAGGCATTAGGCTCAAATGATAACATATAGTCAAAGAAGTAGAACTAGAAAACATTTAACTGATTATTATCATTCGCTTTGCATATTTTAATTTTATTTTTGAAATTGAAAATGTGATTGCTCTGCTACAGCTATTATTAGATTGAATTTTTTGAGTTGTGCATCTTAGTAGCGTGTGTATGTTACATTACGCCTTAGTTTTGTTTTTTTTAAACTAAGCTTCCTATGTATATTTGACGTTAATAAAGGCTTCGGTTCTAGTATATACAATCATACTGTAACAGAAATATAAACCGACGAATTCTAATGTTTGTGATTTGATGTTATCATCAAAGAATACGCCCAACAAAAATGTATAAAAATTACCATCACTAACAATGCCGTAGCTCCAATATAAATATTTTCATAGACTCGGTCGAAATGGGGTCAAACTATGACGGTGGGACTGAACATGTAGCTGTGCATATCATACATACATAAATAAGAGGGAGGAAACGGATCTCCCATTATCATCGGCGAGTCTTCACTATATAACAGTCTTGTTTGTGTGCTGTTTTTTCATGTTGCAAACATTTTACATGCTTTGCATTAATGATGCTATGAGTTGGGCATTTGATCTATATTTTTGTTTTGTTTTCTCTGTTCTCAAATAGCATTTCCAAGTTGGGCATATGTTTGGAAATTGAACCCATTGATTATGAATCTGATTCATGGCACATGGGCCATTTTTATGTCCTCTTTCAGCTGGAGGAATCAAATCACAAACACACCATTGCGGAAGTTGAAAAAAAAAGAGAGCAGAAATTGAACTTGTATTACATATTTAAGAATAAATGAATAATATACTTTCACAAAAGGTTGAGGTTTTGGTGGTATTGGCATAGTTAGTTGAACAAGTTTATGAATATTAATTTTTTTTTTTGGTGATAATGAATATTAGAATATAATTATGAATAATTATATCCACAATTTTTACGTTTACAAACCCATCTACCATAGACTTTTGGAATTTACATACTTAAACTATCTCATTGGATCTACAAAATTTACCCACTTCAATGAGAATTTTTCATCTTTTGTTTATCAATCCCAATCCTTGAATAGGAGCATCATGTAAAGAGGAACATTCACTACTGCAATCACAGACATTGCTCGAATTGTGCGCAACAATCTTTGGATTACGAACTTCATCCTTGATTTTCCGGTTCGGGAGGGTTGTATTCTTGTTAGAGGATCAACACCAGTGCCTGAAACCATGCCCACATTCACAGATATATCTGCTTCCTGAGCTGTATTCTTTCTAGCAGCTGGTCTCATCACAGCATTACCCCTGATAGCGAAAAAACAATGCATTACAAAAATCCTAAGATTCTTAGGAAAACTGATCAAGGTATTCGTTTTGTATCGTACACTAAATCTACTCGCATCCTCACCACTACTAGATGAGGTGTAAGTTAGCATAGTGAACGATGCAAAATGAGTATATCTGTCATTACTTGGATTCTTAAGGTCTGATTAGTTTAAGAATTGATTTTCTGTTATAACCTTATCATTAATTCTTCTAATTATTAATTACAAAAAAATATCATGCTTTCATGTTGTGTATGGTTTTTAATATTTTGTGAAGGAAAAAGCTAAAAAAATTATTTCTTTTGTTCTGTTTTCGGTGTTTCTTCCAGAAACTTTTGTAAACAAGAAGAAACATGAAAACAAGAAATGAAAACAGATAACATTTTCCATGTATACAGAGCAATAGCGAGAATGTGGAATTGAACATTTACCATTCCCCTACGGTTTGCTCGCTTGAATTCACAATAGGTGTGCTCCGGGGTTTCTTTATGAGATGCATAGTTCCTCCAACATCCCATATCATCTCATATTCATAGTTAGCATCCTCATCTTTCTCTTTCGCCTCACTTCTAGATAGTATGCCGGATAGTATTTCTTTACAATTGCTTGCTATGCTACGACATTGATGCCAAAGACTTGTGCTATTCATCGGCCAAAGTAGGAGGGCAAGAATGGTCAGAACAAATAGCACAGCATACCTGATGATAAAAAGCAAAATTTAATTCAGCAAAAATTGTGAACTCAGAAAAACTCAGCTTAGAATTATATTAACATCATTATCAGAATTTGGAGTTACCATATGTAAATATGTGTTTGCCATGGAAGGTAACACAGTTGAGTCAACAAAGACTCTTCGGTAGTGTTTGCATGAGTTTCGTTGATAACAGACAACAGCATGAAAGAAGGGTACAAGTTTCCTTGTTGCCAGCTTATAGTGCCTAGAGTTTGCTGCACACAACTGTTAGTTCAAGCTTCCAAAATCTCGACGAGACCATCTAGATGAGTAGGTCAGGTTCTTACCTCTTTCACCGGCCCAAATTTCGATTGATGAGTGATGCTGCATTGATCATGATCATGGCCTGACAAAATAAGCTTCTGTAAACCAGAACACTTAACTCAGATTTTTCAGTCTTCTCAGTAGAGAAAAATGTACTTATACAAAAGTGTGACAAATCTGTTCCACAGTTCCTTCAATCATGAATGAATATAGAATATGAATATCCCTTAATAAATTTTTCTTGTTTTGAATTTTTCGACATTCATGTCATGGTGGAATAGCCATGAAAATGAGACCAATGAGAAGAAGATAGATAACTCACCGGCTTAATAATATCGAGTAAGTACTTTGATGAATCCTTGGTGACATAATTCTGATACCTGTATGAACCGAGAGTCACATCAAACCTCGGAATCTATGAACTACTTTTACACAGTTCATGCAATATTCACTTCTCAGATGGTTTCAAATATAAACAACTTACGAGACATAATTTGTGCTACCAGACACAGTGCGATCTATCCTCTGAAAATGTAGAAAGATAGACTCATTAGTACTTTCCAGAAAGGCACACGAGAAAACATGGACACAATCCACAACATGTGCTTTAAGAGGATAGAAACTTTACCTGATTGACGGGTGGGGAACTACGATCAGGACCACAGGAAGTGTTATCTTCTCGGTATAAAGGAATGTGTGACACTAAGACTCTTGGATGAACTGCATCATCTGGTAAAGTGAAAAAGAAACATAGATTATAATAGGACACATAATCAAACAAAAAAACTAAATTATGTGTGGACTAGTTTATACCGACAGACATATACTTCAAAAACTCCCAAGTTTGGGAAGTCAGATGCCTTTGTCGATTTCCTGTACGAAACATAATGTAATCAGTGATTCTTCCTTTGAAGAATTCCTTAAGAAGCACTTGTATATGATTGAGGTTACAATATTTTAAGTTATGTAAATTATGTTATTAAATATTCAAAATATGAATGCTTGATTAAGAGAATTATTACACAAAGTAGGAATAAGTTCTATGAGGAACATAGTGAACGGAATGATGAAGCAAGCTAAACAACTTGATACTACACAAAATAATTTCAAAATCAATTACCATAACGATACATAAGAAACATTGACAGCTCAAATTTATAAGGCAAAACTCATTTACCATCCAGAGTTTGCGAATCAACTACAATGAAATCCACTTTTCCAACTGTAAATCTGTAGTTCCTGGCCCCGAATTTTTCTTCATAGCGTTCGATAACCTATGTTCATGTATTGATAAAATTTTGAAGCAAACGAGAAACCAAAGGGAAAAACACAATCAATGACTCAATGTGATTAATCTTGAACTTTAGGCATCAAAATGTAGATAAATAAGTCTATTTAAAATACCTGTGGTTTTGTAGAATGAAGACTTTCATAGCCAATATCACGATTTCCAGGAATGTAGAAAACTTTAGTGTCTTTGTATTGTCCTTGTTCATTCAAACCAAAGACATTCCTAAAGCGACGATAAGAATCCAGCCATCTATCCATCCAAAAGTTGTAGGAGAATTTTGTTGAACATGTTGAAGATAAAGATACAACAATCTAACAAACTTGTATAAAACCAAATTTCGGGACTTACTCTTCATCTGATAAATAAGGACCTCCATCGAAGTAATCACCTAAAAACAATATGGCATCAGGTTTGAAAGGCATGACAGATGCAAAGAACGATCTGCGCATGTTTAAATCAGTGTAGAATTCCGCAATCTCCAACGGACGTGATTTTGGAGGAAGTCGAAGAGAAGTTCTATCCATCAGCTGTTATATTTTATTAAAAGAAAAATCAGAAGATTGAATATTCACATAAACTTACATTAACAAGCATACGCAGTGCATTTATAATTCTGGTTTTTGGATGAGCAAATCCAAACCTGTGGATCCGCAATAACAGCAACTTTTACATAATCAGGTTGTTTACTCCCACTATCTGTTTGAACCTGCAAGTATTAAAGAATTCATGTTATTTAGTTACTCTCACTCGGCCTATGTTTTACCTAGCCAGTCCCAAGCCCGAATAAATGAGTAAGGTTGTTTGGCCTGCGACGGCCAACATAAAACAGTGTTGCATCCCCATACATGGCCACGGCTCAGTGACGTCTTTGGGACCATGTACGGTGTGTTAGGCCTGCGACAGCCAAAATAAAACTTTGTCGCATCTCAATCCATGGACATGACGCAATGACGTCTTGATTCATGTAGCCGACCCACCTAGTGGGAAAAAGGCTTAGTTAAGGAAGGATTTAGTTATGCAGTTCACTATTGTTTAAAACCATTGAAGCTTTAGTCTCCACACATTTTTAAATGTGTTGAAACAGAAGCAATTATTGCTGGCTTAAGGGGCACTTTTTTTTCAGCTATAAACACCGTGAATCATCAAACTCTTCAATGTTCCATAAAACCACATAAACAGTTCCCAAAAAAAAAAAATTACAGATCCAGCACAGTTCCATCAACATTCCTTGATATAATTATTCCATCTACTAACTCTAAAGCTAACTACTTGAAATTCCAAATATATAACTATTAATATTATTTGATTTTGCAGCTACAGTTTCATTGTTCATCAACTACACCCAACAAAAAATGAAAATAAAAATCTGATTTTGGCAGTGAACAATGAACAAGGTTGAAAATTGAGTGTGACCCAAAATAGATGGGATTGAAAAGTTGAGAAATTTATGGCTTACCTTTGAAGAAGTGCGGTGAAGATCATGGGGCCACGAACATGTGGAGAATGGTGGAACCCAATAAGCAAACATTTCACCATAAAGAAGAGTTAGTATCCATATGAGGCATAACAACAGAGTCAACTCTTGCTGCTTCATCAGTATCACTCTTCTTTCTTTCTTTCAGATCCTGAAACCAATGGAGAGAATCAATGAATGAATGAGGTATCTCTCTTCTTTGATTCACCTCTTCGGGGTTTCTTGTTTGGTTAAACTGGTTCAGGTAATTTCCTTGTTTACCATTCCTAAAAAGTTTAATTACCTCAAAAGAAATTAACTTAATTTTTTAAAACAAAATAGGAAGCCATAAATTTTTGCTAGACTTAATTATACAAAAAAAAAAAAATTAACACCAAAATACCAAATGAGTCCAGGACTCTAGAAATATATGTTTTATTGAAACGAGAACAAATTTACTTAAGATGGTTAAATTTGGTTTGTACAACCTTATTTTGTATTTGATAAATAAATAAAAAATTATATATTTGTATTTATAGCTTTTAAATATTAGGAATATTTTTTAAATCATAGGAGTATTTTAATAAAATACCAAACTTTATTCTCATAATGTGTGTAACAAATTCAATGAAAAAAATTTAATAGTTCAAACTATAAATTATTAACATTTTTTATCTTATTTTTTTTTATTTATAAATTATTATTAAATTAAATACATAATATTATATATAATAAATATATAATTACATATATTATTTTTTAAAAAGTTATAAATTTCATAATTTTGAATTATGACCATCTATCATTACTTTTAAGTGCTATATTATAATAAAGACTACTACCTATATTGTTTATAAGTTATTTGTTACAATTAAAACTCAAAATGCCCCAAATCTAGTTAGGATAGAGGCTAATATGAGTTATAACTCAAATTTAAAGAGTCATTTTAAGTAATTATATATTTGGCGATTAATTTGAGTTTGAGTTTAATTTTTAGCTTCATTTTGAGTTTCAACTTGTATTTGATGACTATGAAAAGAAAGGCATTACTTTTGTCAAGTTACTTAGTATGGTGGCAAGTTCTTAGCTTTTTCTTTACTCAATTTGTGATCCAATTGACATGATTTGCATTATATACATCACTGGTTTTCATACCAATATAGATAAAGATAGGCATATGATCTTTAAACATCCTTAACTCCTAGATGAACACCACTAACCTTTGTTATGATCAAGGTACACAATCATAAACCTAGTGCTGCCAATATCTCTGGAAAAGAAGCTCAAGCATTGGCACTCATATAAGTGATGGAATATCCTTTCATGATTATCAATGAAAAATTTTAGGCAATGTCACACACCAGATATATCAATGGTTGGTTTCTGGAGATGTTAATTCACTTTGTTGGTAAAGGGAATTGTACTAATTTTTTATTTGATTTGATAATTTCAATCATTTTTAAATAAATCAATTTTTTTTTTTTTTGGATATTTTCCTTAACTATAGTTAGTGACCAGTTCTCTCTAATGAGAATGACTAAGAAGGTGATTTGGCCTCTTACATTTATTATGATCCCTTCTCAAATTCATTAAGAGATAATTACATGATCCTTTAATCTTTTTGCATTTAAGAATGTCTCTGTTGAAAGCAATACATCTAAAACAATCACTTTCAAACATAGTTATCAGATTATGCCACTTTTGATCAAAATTGGATCATTTTCCTATGATATGTATGTTTTTAGGAGACTTAACTATAAATGTGCTTTCAGATATAATTACATATAAGTATTATTTATGCCAACATTTAATTACTTGCCACCATATCCATAGGAGTATTTCCCTTAAAACTGGTACAAACAAAAGTATCCCTAAAACATTTTTACACCTGCATAACAATAAACTCTTCAAATTAAAATCTTTTGTATGTAAGTAAAGTAGGATGGCCAATTGTCAAATAAATTATATCCCTGAGTTATACGGTTTGCAATAAAATGGTCTTTGAGATTTCAATTACATCTCTGAAATATATGGTTTGCACTAAAATTGCACAAAGTTAGTCCTCGGCTCTCTTTTCCTCTAATTCTTGCTAATTACGTGAATGATATACAGCTGTCTTACACGTAGGATAACATGATACGAAGTCTCTTCACTTATGATACTAAATACTCATTAAAATGATGTCGTCTAATACCTAAAAAGCATAAATGTCGTAAGTGAAACGTCATTTTACAAGTTGTCCAATATGTAAGATAGTTATTACGCTACTCGCGAAATTAGCAAACGTTAAACGGAAAAGAGATCATAAATCAATTTGGTGCAACTTTTTTCAATTTTAAGGGACCATATTAGTGTCATTGGAATCTCATAGACTATTTTAGTGCAAACCTTGAATCTCACGTACCAAAATAGGTTTTAACTCGCCAATTGTGTTAGAAGTTCTAGCATTAATTTTTAGTTATAGCCCATGAAATGAACCAAAATCTGAGTATTTTATCAGTTGTCCGTACTTATCAGAGAAAAATGTTTCCTTCTTGCAGGTTCTGTTGAAAACTTGAAATTGAAAGCTAGTACCTAAAAGCTACTGCGATACATAACTGTATATGCTTCTTTATTTGACATGATGATTTCAAGCACTAGATTCTGCTGTTGGTGAAAGGTTGTTAATTAATTTTGAAATTCCATGGCAGTGCCATTATGTGTTTCACTGTCCCTACCACCACTGATAATGAGACTCACATTTGATGGAAGGGAAAGACTTTCTAGTCTCTACTCAATTACAACCAAAACCCAAAAAAGATGGATATACACAGAGTCAATGTGTGTAATCATGAGCAATTTTAATTGATGATACACCTCCAATAAGCTTCCAACATGTTCCTCTGTTGAACATGTATCACATTTCACATCCTTCTTAAAGATACATCCACAAAGAGGAACATAATTGAAAAAAATGAAAATAAATAATGTCGATTCTGCTTCCGTTGAGTCAATCTTTTTCTTCTTTTTTCGACACTCTGAAGTGCTAGTGGAGACGTTATAGTCACAGCATCATGATCTTTGGTAGTTCCTATACATCTAAAATCAGAGTCATTCATCTCCTTAGTGGTTTTTGAACTTCTGCTTTTGAATTCTTGGCCTCAAGTTTTGTGTACTTAAAAGTAACTGAAGGTAGTAGCTGCTGAGAAGTGATAATCATCTATCTGCCCAGTGTTAAGTACTTGAAAGCATGAAATCTTCATTGTAAAAATTTATGATGTGTTCGGTTCGTGTTTTCATTTTCAGTGTTTTCTGTTTTCTGGATTCTGTGAAGGTCAATGTTTTCTCTTTTTCCTTCACAAAATCTAGAAAACACTGAAAATTAAAATAGAAAATGGAAAAGCAAACCAAATGCACCCTAATGTGTCAAATTCTGAATTCAGCAATGATGTAAAATATTTTGGAAACAATATACTGTCAAATCAAGTAGATCAAGAGAGAGCATGGCAGATTGTTATGTTATTCACTTATAGAACCATGTATTTTGTCTGAAATAAGTAAATGCTCTAAGTTGTTAATTAAAATTATTGGGATGTAATTGTAACACTGCAATATTTAAGATTGAGAAGCACAAGAATTTATAAAAGAAAGACTTGTAGAAACTATAGGATGATGTGTTATTCATCATAAAAAAAAAAGATACATTATTGTGAAGTAATGGTTTTCTGCATAAACATTATTGAACCTTAGTTCCTAGAATAGCAAGCCCTTCATCAGTGTAAAATGGATGATCACATAAAGTTACAAAAACTTTCTAGCAACAATTTACAGTGATAAAATCATGATAATCTGTACTTATAAAAAAAAAAAAAAAAACAAAATTTTCTTTGCACAAGTGTATACATATATCTACTGTCAAAGATTTTTTTTTTGTGGGAGAAATTTTTTTGCTTCCTCTCTTACAGTTCCTATGTTGTTGGCTTGGATGATCCTACATTCTTCAACCATTCAACAACTTCTCTGATGGTTGGTCTCTTGAAAGGATTGTGGCTAACACACATACATGCCACATCAAGAACTTGTAGCATCTCAGCTTCATAGCCCTTCCCTTTCAAAAGAGGGTCAAAAACTTGATCTTCTTTCCCTTCAATTCTCATTTGTTGAACCCAAGCAACCAACTCTCTTGACATTTTCGGCTTGCATACATCGA
>JASCZI010271935.1:27050-41242 GCA_036250425.1 Stylosanthes scabra
CGGTGGAAGATTCGAAAGCTGATTATATTGCATCTGGGAAACATTGTTCGCGTTGGCGAAAACCGGTAACTCCAAGTAAGCTCTTTCGACTTTATCATTCACCTGTTGTGACGTCAGTGCTGGCAGCGTTGTGAGCTCAATAGGAAATATTCCTGTGAGTTGGTTAACAGACAAGTCCATGTAGAAAAGCTGAGGAAGTGTACCTAACCATGGAGGAATTGGACCACTGATTTGGTTAAAGGACAGGTCCAAGACCTCAAGCTTTGTCAGATTCACAAACCAGCCTGGTATTTCGCCGGTGAAATTGCAACCTCCAAGTCCTAAAACTTGGAGCTTCTGGAATCCACCAGTGTCTGCTATGTCAACATCACTAGGTATCTCTTCATAGAAGAAATTTTTTGAGAGCATGAGAGTTCTAAGCTCCTTTAGCGCTGTGAGAATTCGCAGCGCCCCCGTGATGTTTTGCAGCTTGTTGCTTGAAACTGAAAGGAAAGAAAGGGATTGAAGGCCAACAATCTCGTGCGAAATCTGTCCCTCAAGATTATTGAATGCTAATCTCACAGCTGTAAGATTCTTGCATGCATAGAGTGTTGGTGGCAAGACACCACTGAAGTTATTGTTGCCAAGATCAAGTGTTGTGAGTTTAAGGAATCTCGAGAAGTTGAATTCTGAGAGATCCCCTTCCAATAAGTTGACCCTTAAATTCAACACAACAAGATTGACACAGTTCATCATAGATGAGGGCAAGGTACCAGTCAAGTTGTTAACATGAAGGAGCAAACTCTTCAAATTGATGAGTTCACCAATCCTTTTTGGAATTGTTCCTGTTAAATTATTGGAGTATAGCTCCAAAACCGTGAGGTTCGTGAGGTGAACAATGCCATCGCCGATTGTTCCCACAAGTTTGTTCCGGGGCAAAGAGATTTCTGTTAAAGAAACAGCATCAAAGACATCAACTGGGAGAGTCCCAGCTAACTCATTGAATCCTGCTCTAAACTTTTTGAGCTTTGAACAAGCCCCGAGCCCCGGCTGAAGAGCACCTTCAAAATCATTGTAGGAAAAGTCCAGGACACTCAAAGCCGACGAGTTATGATCATTGATGCAAAAGTCTGAAACTGGAATTTGACCTGTGAAGCTGTTATTGCTAACATTGAAATACACCAAATTCCCTCCTCCTCCTATATGCTGAATCACAGAAGGTTTCAATGTTCCATTGAACAAATTGCTAGACAAATCAATCTCCTGAATCACAACACTTGTGTTCCTATTGCTATTGCTACTTTTGTTGTTATTATTATCATCAACAAAGGGTGGTTCTGGCAATTCACCAGAGAACCTATTATAGCTTAAATCAAGAACAAGCAAATGATCAAACAGTTGGTATAGCTGGTCAGGGAGGTTACCAGATAACTGATTATGTGACAGATTTAGGTGTGATAGCGCGGCGAGGCCGGTCAGAGACGGCAAGATTCGGCCGGATAATCCACTAGAGGGAAGCATAATCTGTGTGACTCTGAGATCCGAATCACAGGTAATCCCTTTCCATTTGCAGCAGTCAGATGAATTTGACCAATTGAGAGAATCAGAATCATGTGAGGAAGAAGAGATTGATATGTTGCCATAGAAGGCCAATAAAGAATCTCTATCATTCTTATCACAGCATGAAACTTGATCAATCAAAAGCAAGAACAGAATCAGAATCGAAGGCAATACAACAACAGATACCATCAACTTCTTCTCCTTCTTGTTCTTATTCTTATTATTGTTATTGATATTACAGTTTGTATTGGAAGGAAAAGAAAAACAAGAAGCTTGTGTCATCACAACAAAGGAAGAATCCAAGATTGATTGATTAAGAGGGAGTAATAACAGTTAGAAGTAGAAGTAGTTGTTGGAGTTGGAGTGATGATGAAGGTTGATGAAGATGAAGAAGAAGGAGGGAGAGGGGAACAGAAGGGAAGAGAAGAACCAATGTGGTGAGAGATTTTTGGGTTGGCATGGCTAATGAGCATGACCATCCATTGACTCTGCAAAAACAAATCAAAGGGTAAAAGAAAAGACTCTTCTTTTTTATTTTCTTTTCTTTTTTTTTTTGTGGGGTGTGACGTTGACACCAACTAGTAGAAGAAGAACGACAAATAATGCTATTAAATAATCAATGAATGAATGAAGGCATTGTTCTTCATATATGAAATTATTTTATGCAAACATGATCATTATTTATAGAATATTGTTACGAAATTAATATTAGGAGACTAATAAGGAGTCCATGAGTGTAATTAGGGAAATAATAGGTGGTAAAAGAAAAAAGAGAAAAAAAAAAAGCCTATTGATCATTTATTTGCTAAAAAATTATAAACTCCCTAAACTTTCTCTTATTTATATACTCTAATTAGTCTTAAAAAAAAAAGTCTAACTCACACACACTTTGGCTTTAATAAACTTGTGTCCTCTATGAGCCATCGACAATTATTTTTGTGCAATAAATTGATCTCTTTGCTATTTTGAAGGGAGATTAATTTATTTTATAGGATTTTTTTATCAAACATTTATAGTAAAAGTTTATTTAAAAATAATATAAAATTGTTCGACGAAAATGACGTTAAATAGTATTTATAAATAATAATATCTAACTCAATAATCATAAATGAACGAGAAAAGAGATGATACGATTTGTAGTGATTATTTAGCACCATAAATAAAATAATGTCATTTTATGTTATTCAAAATGAAATACAGTTAATACGTTACTTAATTTAGTAAAAATTAAACAAAAATAAGATTAGGGATCAATTTAACGTAATTTTTCAATTCCGGACGCTAAAATAGCGTCTTTGGAACCTTAGAACAATTTTAGTGCATCAAACCACCAATCTTAAGAACCCAAATAAAATTTAACTTTCGTTTCTTCTCTTACTTTAATTTTGGACATTTTGTTTACCTAAGTTTCAAATGTTTGTATTTTAAGAGCTTAAGATTTTTTTACTTATAGAAGAATGATAGTGGATGGTTGCTATTGTTAAATAAAAAATGAAGCGTTTACTTTTGAAGAGAGAGAGAAAGAAAGAAAGAGGGAGAGGAGGGTGGAGGGTGTTGAGTGAGGTGAGGGGGCGGCCATTAGTGGAAGAGTGGAATTTGTCTAAAGATGATATGATATGTTATGAGATGATGAGATGAGATTATCATCAATTTCATCATTGACAAAACAACAACAACTTTGTGTGTACCAATCACATTCAACGTGTGTACCTCACAACAAAAGGATCACGTACACCTATACATATACATGTAGACATTCATGGATCTATCTGTAGATACATATAATATTGTATTATTTATTTTGTGTCCGTCCATGAATTTTCACCTCTAACTATGAACACGATAAATATAAAAATAATAAAGTCTAACACATAAATTTTAAATATAAAAATAATGATGTTTAGTTTATAAAATTTAAGTCATAGCAAAAAAAATAATAATTATTTTTATTAGAATGAATATATGGATATATGTACAGAGAATGTTATCGTATACTTTTTATTATTTAATATCAATTTTCACACATCTTTTTTTTTTCTTTACTTCTAAAAAAATAAGGGATTACACTTTATAATATAAAAAATTTAAGAAAATTCATTTTTTCAAAGACTATATCTAATAAATAAATATTTACTGATTTAACTGTTAAAATATGACATAAATATAGAGGGGAAAAAAGATACAAATAAGAAATTTTATGTTTACTTTCTCTCCACTTAAAAGAATTCACAAAAAATTGTCTTGGTATACATAAACTTTTTGGCCAATTTTTTTTTACCTATCTTTGATTAAAAAGGAAACATATTTATCTATATATATATATATATATATCTAAATTATCTAAATTATTAAAAGTAATTTAGAGCAAGTGATATTGGTGTGTGGTGTGGAGTTGCAAAGTGGTGGCACCAAACAGAAGCACCAGCAATTTATTATAATTTTAATTTGTTTGGGTTGGGGAGTGGGGTGGGGTGGGGATATTCTCTCTCTGACCCTCTACATCTCATTGATACAGTTTCTTTTCCAAAATGGGACTTTCACTTTCACCTGTGTCAGTTCATGAAGAAACTAATTTATTTATTCGTTTAACTAGATATTGAAATTTTGAATTATAACTTATAGGAAGCATTTCTATTATAACATCCGGTGTTAGTATATTTTTAATTGCTGATTTTGATTATATAATTAAAATTAACGGCTAAAAATATAGGAATACCTGAATTATCAGTATACTAAAAACACTTCCTAACCTATATATAATAGGACAATTGCCAGCAATAAATCTTTAGATACTATTTAAATCAGCGATAAATTAATTCTTAATTTATAAATTGGATAATACCATAAGAAATTAAAAAAAAAAAAAAGAATAGAATGATATCGTTGGCTCTCATTTTGTATAGTCTTAAGTTATATATACCATTCTTAATTTGTATAGCAACCATCTATTTGTTAGCAATAAATGCTAAAATGACATTAGTCTTCGGGTATGTTGAGTTGGGGATATTTTGAGAAAAATAAAATTAAAATGAATTTGTGAATGGTAATTGTATAACAATTGTAAAGAGAGAGAAAAAAAGTGTAGATCTATTTTAGCGTTATTGTTAAGATAGGGTATGAATTAATGGTCAAAATCTTTTAGAAGATTAACTTATAATATTAGTCATAATTTTTATTTTTAATATAAGCATTGTTTATTTTGAAATATTTTTTAATTAGCGACGATTTTTAACTCTTGCAAAATTAATTATAACAGCTTCAATAATATTTCCAAAATTGATATTATCTGTGTTCATATTCTGATGGTTACTATATATGCAAGTCGAGAAGGAAAAAAAGATGTTTACGAATTACTCATGTTAAAAACAATTTTAAAATATTTTAATCGTTGCAATTTGAAAGAGGAGGATAGGGAAAATTGTTACAATATGTGCTAGGAATTTATAATGATGCTACTTTTTTATTTCACATAATATCTTCTAACTCAATAAATTAATAACTAATTTGTCACAAATTGAAATTTTATTTAATAATTTTTTATTAACAATGAATAATTATAATGCTAATTTTTTTTTTCTCAGCTCGACAGACCAAAGGTTTAAGTTCTATTTAAGAATATCTCGCTAATAATAGATTACTACATACATCATTATACTACTAATTAAATTAAACTCTATGGATAACATACATGACAAAATTTTAGAAAAATTGACCAGGGTTTGATTGGGCTATAGTGTATATATATAAAGTGGCAAATTGTATCTGGTCATGGTTTTGCACTTTTCAATAGGAGGATTCATTTCATAGTCAAACAAGTTATTCAACTATCTGAACACGTCCAAAACTTAGCTTGATGTGCTTCTCATAACTAACAGATAAAGAAAGCAAATTGTTGCCTTAATTCCTAAGATATAAAACGTTTTTAAAAGGGAAATCAGAATATGAAAAATATATAACATGTTCTCAACTCAAGTTGAGTTAAATTTAATATATTCTACTATATTTTAAACGCTTTAATTATTCTTCACATAATATAGTATATGTAAATCTATTAATTAGTTCAATTTAATTATTTTCTCGTGTTCGTGCCTTAGAGCCTTAGCTTCCTTTGGTTTTAATTATTTTTTTCTAGATTCAAAATATAAAATTTCTTTGGTCAAGATAATATTAATTAAACAATAAATTCCATGAACAATTTTCTATTTGAAAGGATTTTGCTCATATTCTTTTTTGTTGTTTTTTTAAATACATATACATCTAATAGATTGTTATTTTAGAAAATAGAAATTGAAACAAATATATTGGAAGTTAGAACTTTTTTGGAGAAGTTTGGACTTGAACAATTTGTCCCCATAATATTTTTTTCCAGCTATTATGAAAACAATTATAATTTAGGGTTTCTATCATAGTTTGTGGCATTTACTGATAAATTTATTTATTCGATAAATAATTATAGTAATGTATTTTACCTAATTTCTTTAACAAAATATTTAAAAAGTTGGTGAAATTGGGAGAGATCAATGTTGAACATTTTTTCTTGATTTTATTTTTTATCAAAAAGAAAATTTTCATAAATTATTTATCATTATAATTTTTTCATACAACATTATTAAAGTAACTATTTTAATGCCTTGAATATATTAAAGCTTAAAAGATTTTTATTATTAATTATATTTTTAATATGAGCTCTAATGGCATAATTAACTAAATATTTATTTTATATCTATGAATATATTGGACTTTGACTTTTAATTAGTTTAATGCTAGTTGCATTTTTGTGTGTTCCAATGCAATTATTATATTGTTTAAATTACTATATTAAACTTATAGGGAAAAATAGTGAGCGAGACATGCTTGTTGAGTATCACTTTTAACAATATAATTAAATTAAATTTATGAGAAGATATATACAGTGCTCCATGAAAAGATGAAAAGAACCTTGCAAAAAGTAAAGTACAATTGGGTCTATTTTTTAGGTTATCTCTTAATCTTAAAAAATGGTTACGTGCGTACAATGTCAAAAAATATTAAAAGTTTAAAACATATATCAAACAAAAATAATAATATAATGCAGGCAAAACTCAAAAGTAGTATATGGTATAGATTCAGTGCTGAGTGTATATAAAATATATGTATTCTTTCAATTTGAAATTTTTTCAGCAAGTAATATGCCGGGTACACTAAAAATCTAATAATAATAATAATAATAATAATAATAATAATAATATTATCATGTATTTTATATTTTGACACTATAAGGATGGCGGCAGATCCCGGTGGTTTGCTTCCCCAGTTAACGGTAGTTCATATAACCATCGCATATACATTAGCCAGTAAAATATTGCGGTAGTTATACGTAATCACCAAAATAGCCATCGTTATACGAATAAATGTATTTTGCAGCGATTAAGATACCAATCACTGCTAAATCCTTGATAATAGTTTTTTTTTTTTTCAGTAGTTTAAACGTAAATCGCTGCTAACTGGAGCGACATTTTGTTTTTGCAGAGGATGATATGTAAACTATCAGAAAATTCCTCTAGAATTTTCGTTATATCAGTGATTTATTGTGAACCGCCGCCATACTCATTTATATTGTAGTGGTTATTTTGCGAACTGCCGCTAAACAAATTAAATATGAAAATTCGCTACAGAATCATAATAAAAATCGCCGCTAAAAATTCTATTTACCGATAATCATTGCAGAAAAGCTATCGCTATCTGTCCGATTTATTATAGTGCAATGATATGTATTTTATATCAATAACTTATTTGATAGTTAATCTTTTTTATTTACATATGATTTCTTTTTTAGGGTATGCTTAAAAATTTAGTTTTTGAAAAATTTTGGAGAAGAAGAAAATGTTTTGAAAAGTAAAACTTTCTTCACGGGTTTTATTATGTATAGGAGGAGAATTTTTGAAAATTTTCTTAATATTTGAAATTATTCATTTTCAAGTTTTTATAATTTAAAGATTTTATGGTATTTAAATTTAAATTATTTTTACTCCTAATAAATTATTATATTATATAAATAGTATTACTATTTGAGTTTAACTAGGAAACCAACTTTTTTTTACCAATATTAGTCAAAAGAAAATTATTTTTAAATTTTAAATCCTAAATCTTCCAAATGGTGAAGGTTAAAAAAGTAATTTTACAATAAAAAATGGGCTTATATCGACCACTCAAAAGTTAATTCTCTAAATTTTTTAAATTTAATTTAAAATTATAAGTCTTCGCATTTTTTTATTTATTTTAAACTTATAAAAAGTGTTTAAAAATTTAAAGTCCTTCCCCTTTCCTTTATCTTCCTCCGCTCTCAAAATATTTTCTCACACCTCTTGCAAAATGCAAATATTCTTTTCTCTTTCTTTTCTTTTTTCTCTTCATAAAAACAAGTACTTACGCGTTTTCAAATAATTAAAAAACTATCACAAAACACTGGAATATCCAACGCATAATTTTGCAAATTGTCAAATTAATTAATCATGATAATGATGATGTTGCACAAAAATTAAAACTAAAAATTTTATTTATATCTATAAGGTTTGAAACTGATTATAATACATAAAACACATGTTGACTTTTTACCAACACATTTTATATTTATATAAATATAATTTAATTAATGATAATATATAATTAGAAGGTGGAGAAAGGACTTCAAAAGAGACAACTACTTGTTAATATATAAAACTGTGTTAGTTGTCGATGTCCACACGCATCATTATGCTTTCAAAACCAAATTAAAATTTGGTGTAAGAAATTAAATTAGGTTAGAATAAATCATTTTCATGTAACGTTAATAAAATGTTAAAATTCATTTTCATCGATATATATTATATTTATATATAACATCAACTATCATAGTTTGACTTGTGATTAGTAGTGTTAATAATATGTTATTGTAGTTATCTCATTCTGTGATTGGAAATTAATCATGCAAAGAATCACAATCTTGTTTAGGGAAAATGTTAAGTAGATAATCAAATTTTTTTGGCCAAAATTTATAGATGGCAAGATATATAGTCACAATAATGATATGAAAAATTGAAAATATATATTTTGATTAATATAGGTCCCATCATGACACAACATTTAATCTTATCTTATTATTTAACTATTTTTTTTTTAGCTGGTGACTTTATTATTTAACTTTTTCATAAAGTAATTTTTGACAAACATTCTAATTAATATTTTTGACTTTGTAATAACATACATATTGTTGATGCTACTTATTATCTAATTTATTTGTTAATTTGACAACCAACAAAAAGTTGAGTATTATTGAAGAAATTAAAACTATTAAATTATTTATTATATAGCAATAAATAATAAATAAACTACTACACTATTTAAATTCTAATAATAATTTTTTACCAAACCAAAAAAGTCATTTACTTCATTGCAACTTTTTTTTTATTACTCCATTGAACAACAAAAAGTCAAAAACTTTATTGATATTCCACATCAAATGATATTAAAGCTTATTAAATATTTAAATGATTTCACATGCATTCACTCTTCTTCTAGCTACTTAAGCAATAAAATCTGGAGTCACATATACAGCTGTTAATACATACATTTTTATTTACTCTTATAATAATTTGACTCACTCAAAAACATTCTATATATTATTATACAATTCTTTTTTTTTTTCCAAATGTCATCATAATAATTACCCCATTCATGATTTGTTTATTTTTTACAATAATAGATCATTATTGTTTTAAATTTTAAAATAAATAGTTAGATATAATTTTTATTCAATAGTTATTAGACATATACCCAGTAGTTTATTATCTCCTGCTTAACTTGTAGTGTAATTAACTTGTCCTTAATTAGCAAGAAAATGATTCGGATGATTTAATGCATACAATAAAATGCAGTTTTTTTTTTCCACAAAATATTCCCTCATTCGACTAATTCCGTAATTCGTCGGGAATCTGACGAGCTCTATTTTAAAGTTCATCACTAATACTTCTAATACTTATTTTAAGTAAATACATGAGCTAATTAATTACTTAACCAATTTAAATTGATTAAAAAAAATGTAGTTAGCAACAATCTTTTAAATATAGGAAACACAATAAATATAATCATTGTAACTGGCTTGTTAAATTTGCTCACTCAATTTTTTTACAAAAAAAAGAAAAAGAAAAAAACGAACTTCATTAGCCATAAAAAGTGGGTGCTCTAATCAACAATCATGAATGGGTTTCGTAGCGGCTACGTTTGTTTAATTGTGATTCTCAAGTGACTTGACATAATATAATCCATAAATACATATTTATATGTAACTTATTCAGGATATTAATTAAGTTTTCTGTCTTTATTATTGCTGTATGTGTTTGATTCGATTCCTTACAAATCTATGTCTATTGCTATTAAAGTATTAAATTTTCATGTTATATAGAGCCAATTCCAAATTAGAATATATATACATATATAGTCATATATCTACCTATCTAAATAAATATATATCACTTATATTTTTCTCTCTACTCTCTTTGTTTTTCATCAGTGTGATTTTCAATATTGTTGATAATTTAGGGAAACGAGGGCAAAATTTCTTAATTCATTCATAATTTTATTTCATATAGGTTAACAAACAATTTTTAATATGCTATTTAACTAACTACTAGATTAAAAGGATTGATGAAATCTGTTTGGAGGTGTTTATACTTGAATGACAAACGAGAGATTAGACTTCGATGCCAAATTTAGTAGGTCTATAAATAAATAAGATGAGTATAACTTCGAGTGAAAATATTACCTGAAATGGGTATCAATAATAGGTAAATTGAGGCTGATAACTATTTTAGAATGGTATGTTTCATAATAGTTCGTACGACGGTTATCTCCCTTAATATATACTAGGGTTGTTTGAATAGTGGGAGGTTGTCTCCTATTTAGTGAGTGGATCTATTTATGAACATAATATTGCAATAAAAATTTTAAAATTATTTTCATATGAAAATTTTTTATTTTGATCATTAAATAATAAATTGAGTTAAATTTTAGTATATTATAAAACAACTATGCTAGGTAACCAACAAAATTTCAGCCAACATTAGCCAACAACTTAAATTGAATGTTCTATTTCTTTAGGTAAATTGAATGTTCTATTTCTTTAGGTTTCGGATGTTCTGTTTTTAGGTTTCAGGTGTTCTGTTTCTAAAAAAATATAAAGTTGACTGAGATTGTTTTAGGTTTAGGATGTTCTATGACTTAATTGTATATGTTCTATAAACAATGATTTCGGATGTTCTATTTTTATTGGCTGATTTGTTGGTTAAAAAATTATTGATTACCTATACTTTTTCATTATCAAAGTGTTATCATTTAAAAGTGTTACTATTTTCTTATACTTTAACCTTAACTTACTAATTATCTTTTGCAACACTCACCCACACCCAAATACTTTAAACTGTATCCAATGTCATAAATTTTTTTTTTCCCATAATATATATCTATAGTGAAATTTGAATCTCAAATCACTACACAAGATAAAAAAAAAAGAAAATTAAATAAATAATACTTGTTTTACAATCACAAAATTTGAAACCACAAGTTTACTTTTTCAAAAATGGAGAATCACACAAATGCAATAGAAAAAATTGACAATGGGGGAGAAAATAGAATGTGATGTATCTTTGGAAGACAGCACAGATGTGCCTCCACAAGAGGTGTTCCATCTACGGCAACAAAGCATGTCCAACAGCAACACGCCAACGAGCACGATGGAGAATAGTTGAGCTCTAGCAGAGCGCCGTGAAAGTGAAGAAGAAAGTTCAGGAAGTAAAAGTTCATATGAGTGTGCGAGTGCTAGAATAATATTTTGAAATTTCATATTCATAAGTGTGACCTAAATTAAGCTTATAATGAAGAATATTTTTTTAACAGAATATTTTATTAACTTTAATATTTTTATCATAGGAGCTAATTAAAAAATTAAATATCATATGGAAAGAAAAAAGTATATGAATAAAAAAAAATAATGCTATTTGGGAAAACTACAACAACCGTATAAAACTACAGTAAAAATAGCTTTGGGAAACGGAAAAACAAATAGAAAGAGTAGAGATTGGAAAATGGGAAATGAAGGGAGCAGGTGTGTCAGAGTAGATTTTATCTCTTTTGTTTATTTTTGTTTATTTTTATTTGAAATTTTTCCTACACAAAATAAAGCAAATCAAAAAGTTAACGAAAATAAAAAAAAACATTTGAAATATACCCTTGTAACAAATAGATCATATGATGTAACTCCAAGGCTATAGGCGATGTAACTATTGCTGTTTTGCTATAACTATTATTAATCGTTAAAAACTTAAATTTCAACAATTTTAAGTTGCTAAGAAAATTATTAAAAATTTTAAACACTAAAATTTACTTACTTAAATTTTATTTTAAATTTTTCCTACCTAAAATAAATAAATCAACAAGTTAACAAGAATAAAAAACAAAAAAACAAACTTTTGAAATAGTCTTATAACAAATGACACATATGATGTAACTCCAAGGGTATATGAGATGTAACAAATGCTCTTTTGCTATAACTTTCATTAATCCTTGAAAAAATTTAATTTCATTAATTTCCAGTTGCTAAGGAAATTATAAAAAAATTTAAAATTAAAAAAAAGTAAAATTTACTTATTTAATTTTTATTTTAAATTTTACCTACATAAAATAAAACAAATCAACAAGTTAACAAGAATTCAAAAAATAAAAACTTTTAAAACAATCATGTAACAGATAGCTCATATGATGTAACTCTAAGGTTATAAACAACGTAACTAATGCGCTTTTGCTATAACTATTATTAAACCTTAAAAAAAATTAATTTCAATAATTTTCGGTTGCTAAGAAAATTATTAAAAATTTTAAAATTATAAAACACTAAAATTTACATACTTAAATTTTATTTTAAATTTTTCCTACCTAAAATAAATAAATCAACAAGTTAACAAAAATAAAAAAATAAAAACAAAGTAAAAAAAAGTTAAAAATTATTTCATTGGTTTTCATCTGTTAAGGAAATGATAAAAAAATTTAAAAATAAAAAGAGTAAAATTTACTTACTAATCTTTTAAAAAATTTTCCTACATAAAATAAAACAAATCAAAAAGTTAAAAAAATTCAAAAAAAAAATTCATTTGAAATATAATCTTTTTAAATTTTTTAATGATAAAAAATAATAAAAATAAATTTTTATTGATTAGTACTTTTTTATTTTAATTTTTTATGAATCATTAATATTTATCAATTAGAAATGACGATAACAAAAATAAATTTGTTTTGATAATTTAAAATATTCATAATTTACTCTTCATTTTGGCTCTTTTCAGTTTCGCGGTTTCTTTTCTTCTTTCTTGGGCAACTCTTACCATTGTTGTTTCACATTTCTCTCAAAACCTAACGGAACTCTCTCTCATATAAATGTTATTGATTTTTCAGACATTGTGTGCAAAAACGCTTCACACCTTCGTCGTTACATAAAGAACCTCATACTTCACCTGCAAACCCTAGACACATGCGTCAGTTAGAGAAAGGGAAAAAGAAGTTTGAAGAACCCTACTAGCCATACCACCAACCTTGTATCCTTCATTTCCATCCTTCATCCGTGCAAAAGGCTTTCAAGTTTCAGTGTCCTCCCTTCCCCCTGTGCGTAGTTTGTGGGTTTGTTGCTACACTATTTGCTACACTATTTGCTCAAAACTGAAAGCTATTTCTCTTGATTAAGGATAGTGGAAGTTGACTTTTTTTTTTTTCTTGAGTAGCCAGCACCTTCGATTGAAAGGGGAAGAGTTCCTTGCGGAGCGAAAAGCCACTCAAGTTAGAGGAGCAGTTTTCCACTCTTAACGGTTGCACAAGAAAGAGGATCGGAGGCCCCGGCCAAGGACAAACGGGATCAGGTCCCACATTCTCTCAGGTATGGGGTCTCACCTACTATCTATGCCATTTCCCCATCCATTCAAGTTTAGACAACATAGCCTTCCACTTGCCCTTTTTGAATGTAGCTGATGTTAGAGTTTGCATCTCGTAATTCCTTGAGAAAATAAATATGAATCTTGATGTGAGGAACTTCTAAATGGCAGTCCCAAAAAAAGACCTCTTTCTTTGTTTGGCACCTCCTGAATTTCTTGCATTATATAATTGCTCTGTTTTGGTGTTGTATGTGTGAATGACTATGTGTTGTAAACTTATAGCATCATATCTGAAAATTAATCAAAAAGTGTGTCAAGTTGTTTGTGAAAATCACTACCACTCAAACCCGTCGTCCAAACTCAGGTGGGTTAGGCTTTCCCGAACCTGCATCCTATTCCTGTGTGCATGTGTTCTATTTTAAGTGAACAATGTTTTTATTTAATGATTGATGGAGGATTTATCTGTGCTTACTGTGAATGGATATTTAGTTTCATAAATTCCTGTTGGTAATTTGTTCACTTAGAATGAATTTCTGGGTTATATTGTTTCCTGGATTGTGGTGTTTGGTTGATAACCTGAGTTGTCTTCTGTGGGAGTGTGGTGTTTGGTTTTTTTGGATGATGAACAGTGGTTGTTATACTATCAGTCCTCAAAATCTCAACCTGTTATAAACCTCTAACCCTTATCCCACCTGGTAGTCCAAGAACCAGACCTGATCACAA
>JASCZI010271935.1:47093-79000 GCA_036250425.1 Stylosanthes scabra
TTAAATTTTTTCAAGGATTAATGAAAGTTATAGCAAAAGAGCATTTGTTACATCTCATATACTCTTGGAGTTACATCATATGTGTCATTTGTTACAAGACTATTTCAAAAGTTTGTTTTTTTGTTTTTTATTCTTGTTAACTTGTTGATTTATTTATTTTAGGTAGGAAAAATTTAAAATAAAATTTAAGTAAGTAAATTTTAGTGTTTAAAATTTTTAATAATTTTCTTAGCAACTTAAAATTGTTGAAATTTAAGTTTTTAACGATTAATAATAGTTATAGCAAAACAGCAATAGTTACATCGCCTGTAGCCTTGGAGTTACATCATATGATCTATTTGTTATAAGGGTATATTTCAAATGTTTTTTTTTATTTTCGTTAACTTTTTGATTTACTTTATTTTGTGTAGAAAAAATTTCAAATAAAAATAAACAAAAGAGATAAAATCTACTCTGACACACCTGCTCTCTTCATTTCCCATTTTTCAATCTCTGCTCCTTCTATTTGCTTTCCCGTTTCTCAAAGCTTTTTTTATTGTAGTTTTATATGATTGTTGTATTGACAATCATAATGAGTTGTTCGAATAACATTATTCAAAAAAAAACTTATTTACGAACTTGTAATTGCTGTAGTATATACTTATATTCACAGAACTTTCAATTTTCATGTGTGACAAAGGATGGTCAACATAAAGTGTATAAGTGTATTTGAGTTATATAACTTTTTAAGCAAATCAACATTGAAAAAGTTGATAAGATTGATAAATCAGAATATTTATGGAGTTCATACAGAATTTCAATCCCATAGTAGTCAAGTTTGTCATGTTGATTTGGAATGTTAGGCTTTCCAAGATTACACTTTCTTTTGGCATACAATAATAAATCCAAAAAGAATCATATTCATGTACAAACTGTAAAGTAAGATTCTAATGACTCAACCTCTACTCAATTAATTCGTAGAGACTAGAGTTTCTAATCTTACAACTATTTCTTAATTAACCCAAACTTTAAACACTCTTTTGGATACTTGAGAATAAAGGGTGGATACTTGAGAATAAAGGGGAAAAAGGGTTAAAGTAAGATAATATATTAAATAACAACGACAATAAAGCTTTGTCCCACTAGATAGATTCATTTATATGGATTAAATGATACTATTGAGCTCATGTATTATATCTATAAAAAATTGTTTATATGTAGATCTCGTTTGATCACCTAAACAAAGAGGAAGAGATCCAAACATGTTTTAAAATCTAAGCATTGTAAATTATTAAACATGAACGAACACTGTAATTGGACTTGATTGATTAAAATTAAAACATTTTGGGACAAAAATAGGACGTTTTAAGCGTTAGGGATCAAAATAGAAAATGTCCTAAACATTAGGGACCAAAACAGTACTTTACCCCCAATAATTTAAATTAGATGTTCCATTTCTCTAAGTTTCAAATGTTCTGTTTCTAAAAAAATATAAAGTTGACTGATGATTATTTTAGGTTTTGGGTTTTTTATAACTTTAATAGTGAATATTCTATAAATAGTGGTTACTGATGTTCTATTTTTTGTTGACTGATTTGTTAGTTAGAAAATTATTTATTACCTGTATTTTTTTATTTTTTATGTGTGTTTTTCTCCGAGGCCCACTTATAAAATAAGGACATTAGGCCCAACCATATAGAGTCCAATAACAAAAATATTTCTAAACAAAAAATGCCCACGAAAAACACAAACAAGAGCTAAGAGCCTAACAGTCTAACACCGAAACGCAACCCAAAACAAAGACGCAGAGCTTGTGTATGTTCTTTTCTAATTTTCTCCGAGCTGCTTCTTCTTCTTATTGTGATTTTTTTTTGGTGACATTCTTCTTATTGTGATTGAATTTGAAGAAGAAATTATCGTTTTTTTTTTCTCCCTTTTCTCTGTGAGTAGTGTTAGGTGTTAGTTGGTTCAGCTGATTGAAGGTTGAAGACACGATGTCGCATCGATTGGTGAAGAAGGTTCTGAATCAGCAACTCCATCTTCCCCAACATGAACAAGATATTCACCTTGAACCCGAAGAAGACGATGAAGAAAACGACGATCACTCTGCGAATCGTTCTTCAATTAACCCTTTCGACCTTCTCAATGATGACCATGACTCTGACCCCGCTGAAGAAGAACAATACCAGGTTTTTATTTTATTTCCCCCTTTCAAGGAAAGAATAAAGAGAAGATTTTTATCCCCTTTTTGGATTGGAATAAGCTCTTAAGTTCTCTGAATTCTAGCTTGTCTTTTGTGGTTGGGAATTTGTTAGAAACACATTATGTATATATTGGAGGAATTGATTTTAAGTTGAAGATAATGTTATTCCCATATTGTATTAGTGAAGGGGAGTTAAACCCCATTTTAGTCCTCACATTGATGGTTTGCATTAAAACAGTCCATGAGATTCTAGTTGCACCATTTTGGTGCCGAGATTGAAAAAGTTGCACTATGTTGGCCTGACTCTCTTTTCCTTTAATTCTTGCTAATTTCTTAAGTGATATGATAGCTGTCTTACAGGTTGGATAATGTGAAATGACGCCTCTTCATTTATGGCACTAAGTAGTCATTCAAACTATATCGCCTAATACCTAAGAAGCATAAGTGTAAGGGTTATGGAGGGTTAGATATTAGACAACGTCGTTTTCAATTACTATTTAATGTCGTAAGTGAAACAATGTCGTTTTATGTTGTCCAACATGCAAGGCAGCTGTCACGTCGCTCCCAAAATTAGCAAAACTTAGATGGAAAGGATGACAGGACCAATTTGGTGTAATATTTTCAATTTCAGAAACCAAATTAGTGCAATTGGAATCTCATGGACCATTTTGGTGCAAACTGGGAATCTCAGAGACCAAAATGGGGTTTAATTCTAGTTAAGGGTATAGCATATTAACATATACCATGATTTTGATTGAAGATGAGATACTAAATCACTAAGTGTTTGAGATTAAAATAATGTATGCATTCCTCCTAATGAAGAGGATTATAGGGTGTAATGAGTATGTTAATTGCACTTGTTAGCTTCTAATTTTTAGGTTTTGATTGATAATTTTGCTGTTTCAAATACAGGGAGAGGACTTGACATCCACCAATGAAACTGTGGTGAGATATGATAATAAAGAAGAGTCATCTTTGAAGAAAGATGCCACATCAAAATCAAAGAAAAAGAAGAAGAAGAAAAACAAGGATAGTTCTGTTGCCAATAAAGGAGGAGATGAAAAGGAATTGGACTTCATTCTGGAAAATTTGTCACTCGATGTCAACTCTTCGAATGAGCAGAATATCTCTATGAAAGCTAAAGCAGCGAATGCCAAGGACAAAAATAAGTCTGTAAAACAGAATGCAATCTCCGTGTTACAGGTGGATCCGAAGTATTTGAATGCTGAAAATGAGCTGAAAAGAATATTTGGATCTAAGGTTGTGAAATCATTCGAGAGTAGTAGCAGTAGTAATAATCAAGCTAGCAGTTCGAGGCAGATACGAGGAGTTAGGCGTGGACACTACAATCTTAGAAAGACTGTTCTGGTCACTCCAGCAGGCCATTGGCCCCGGTGGGATGGTTCTTTCTCCATGGAATTTCTGGAAACAAAGAACGGATATAACTACTTTAAGTAAGGATCATTTTTATTTAATTGATTGAGAACATGTTCTAATTTGCTTTCTCTCTAGTCCATTCACTTTTGTGTGTGATTGTATGTATGTGAATGTGTTGGAGGTGAAGGTCTTACTTATGCTATCCTATATTCAAGTTCATTTTATGTGTTTAACTAGCGATTCTTAATCAGGTTCCATAGTAAGAAGCCAAATGAGTTAAGAGTTGAATATGAATATTGTACTTTGCATCCTCGTTTCCTATTTTGATGTTTATGGTTATTGTAATTTAACTACTGTTAATTCCCCCCTCATTGTTTTTCTGTTACGTAGATATGTACACTCGTCTTCCTACTCCCAAGCTCAAGGCGCATTTGAAGCTTCCAAAGCAATAAATGACTTAAATGCTCTAGCTAGTGTATTGTTGTACCATCCATATCATCTAGATTCACTTCTAACAATGGCGGAGTATTTCAAGGTAGTGGGAGAGCAACAAATGTCTGCAGATGCTATTGCCAAGTGTCTATATGCGCTTGAATGTGCGTGGCATCCCATGTTCACTCCATTGCAGGGTAATTGCCAACTGAAGTTCGGCCATGATACGAACAAGCCCATGTTCACAGCTCTTTTCACTCACATGAAAAATTTGGATAGGCGTGGTTGCCATAGATCTGCTTTAGAGGTTTGTAAATTGTTGCTTTCTCTGGATTCTGATGATCCAATGGGGGCTATTTTCTGCATCGACTACTTTGCTTTGAGGGCCGAGGAGTATGCATGGCTGGAAAAGTTTTCTGAAGAGTACAAAAGTGATAACTCCATTTGGTTGTTTCCAAATATCTCATTTTCCCTTGCCATTTGTCGGTTTTACCTTGAGCGCGAGGCTGCCTCCACTGATGCCAGTGTAGATTCTGAAAAGTCTTCTTCGTCTGATCTTATGAAACAAGCATTGATGCTCCACCCTTCAGTCATAAAGAAGCTCGTTGACAAAGTGCCCTTGAAAGATCGAATTTGGACAGATATTCTCAAGCATGCGTTTTTCCGATCAGATCAAACAGGGATTCAATCTCAGGACCACTTGATTAGTATTTATGTTGAGAGAAATTATCTTATTTGGAGGCTTCCTGATCTACAAAGATTGTTAAGTGACACAGCACTACAAGTGGTTAAGACCGTAGAAAATAATCAAAGCGAAGTTAAGGATTGGGCTTGTGTCAGAAAGGAAGCTTTTTCATCCGAGAAAAATGAGTATGTTTTCCTTTCCATTTATTTTGCTTTTATTTTTCAGTATGATGTTTTACAAACCATTATGGTAAGCCTCATAGTTGATAGATAATTGTATTACAAGGTTGCAAGGAGTCAAAATGTTTTGAAGCTCGCACATATTTTATCATAAGGAGCAATGAATTCATTTAAAAAAATGAAAAAGAAAGTAGCATGTTGAATCCTATTTGTCATGAAGTTTGTTGTGGTAGGTTGATCTTTCAGGTGATGACTCTCATTTTGTATGTCTGTTAGGTATGGACATCTGTTGGTATCTGATTTCTCGGACTCGGTAACATCCATTCCACAAGAAAATCTGCAGCATTTCATTGGTGGCCCAAGGATGATGAGGGAGGGTGGTCCAATACAGGATGAGAACCAATTTGCTAATTTGCAAGGAAATGGCCATGCGCCTCGGCCGGTTACGAATAGGAATGCATTGGCTGTCTTGTTCGAGTCGATGCTACCATGGGTTACTTATGAGGATGGTGGACCTGAACCTGAACCTGAACCTGAGCATGATGGTGATAACCAACACAATGATCATCAAGAGCAAGAAAATCAATGAAGTTTTGGATGCAACTCAACCTTGTTGCTCTAAAAGCCTTCTTTTGGAGAGTGTTGAACTATGATGAGATGTTCTTCTTGTATAGAGAGATTACTTAGGGAGCTTGATAATCTTAGAGGCCTATAAAATGACATATTTTTGTGGTGTCTAATTTTAGGGATATTGAGATCAAATTTTGTACTATTTTTTCATTATGAATTTTTTGAAATGCTTTTCATGTGAACCTTTTAATACTATCATAGAATCTTTTTATATTATTACAAGATTAAGAGTTCAACTTTGATTACTATTACTCCTAGTTATACCCTTGTTTTCATTTCTAGATCTATTAGTTAATTGCCAGTGTGATCCAAAAGCATTTGATAATAATTAATGTTAATGCAGTCACAATATTTTGATTTAGTCATTCTAATTGTGTTTCAGGGATAACACTCTAAAAATTTCTTTAATCGATCAGATATCACACACTTCCTTTATCCCATAAGGAATGGTTTTATAGTGGTTTTATATTTGGTATAGCAGTGAAGAAAATTCAAAATTGCATCAACTTTTCAAAAGGAACTTGCTCAAAATGAGAGACATGTAGAAGCAATTAGTACTACTGCAGATATGCTGCTATACCACAGATTATGATTATGATTATCTTTTATACTCTAGCCATGCTTATTTAATAGCACAAGATCTTCTAAATAAGCATTTGTTGCAGAAATATTCTAGTAACTCTATCATGCCAACAATAATAATATAGTTTTCAGTGGCAAACTTTTTACAGGTAAATTGCAGATAAACTATTCAGTAAAAGAAATACTTTCATGACCCTCTTGACTCTTGTAATTCTTTTGTTTTTCCTGTTTTTAGAAAAAGTTTACTAATGAAAATTGAATTTAATTTCTTATGAAATTTGAAGCTATTTCTTATCAACTATGTCAGTTATCTTTAACTTATGCATTGTATTTAAGTATTCTTTTGGCCCTTCCAGCTCAAGTTAGGCACAATGAGATTCTTTTCCACTTCTTCTTTCTGCGCAGAATGAAAGTGCTGGGGCATGATAACCTTCAAAGGCAACGGAAGAAGCAGAAAGGGAAGTAGGGGACCAGGTTTTGGGACTAGTTTTTCATGATGAAGTTGTCATGTGAGTAGATTCTAATGTATGATTAAGGGCACCACTCTAGGACTGTAAACATCATTACAAGTCTGCTAAGCATTGTTGTATAATGTAATGTCACTTAATTTATGAAAACTTTGGGTTCACTTATTGTCATATGCTCTGATATCTATGTTTCTCTAACTTCCTTGTTTTTTAACTTTTGTGTAGGATAAATTTCATTTGACAACTGAGAGTGGCAGATTTTAATAGTGCAATTAAAATCTCATAAATCACTTTAATACAAAAACTCAATCCCAAGAAACACTTTGAAATTCTATTATTTTAGTCCTCTTCTTTAATATACTACTCTCTATATGGCCTCTTGTAGGAACCACAAGTAGCAGCTAAGCAAGTGTTTGTTCCAATTTATATCATTTTGCAATGACAATGACACATAAATTAGACATTATTACCAAAATGCACATTAAATATTCAATATTTATATTTAAAAATGCATACATAAAAAACTAACTATGAATTAATTATTTATTTATCTACCTTTGAAATATAAAATACATGTTACAAGAATATAAAACAAATAAAAAGTATTATTTATACATCAAAATTAGTATATAAATATTAAATACATATAATATTTAACTTATTATTAATATATATTTTATATTAGTAACTCATTTTAATAGATAATTTTGGTGTATATAATGCGCGATTCAAAATAAATATATGATTAATTTTTTTCTGATGAACTGTAGCTCATATAACATTATCTCCTTTCTGGTCGTAAGAAGTTTTGGTTTCGAATCTCCCCACAAATATATGATGTTTTTTTTCTTTTCACAATACATATATAACCGTATTATTAACTACTTTCCTTGTCATTTGGGGGATTTTTCTCCTTTTTCCTCTTCTAAAAGATCTATATATAGGTTTGAAACTTTGAATAGGTGATGCAACTAAGAACCGCAAAATACACGCTACACAACACTACATCAGCACTTGATCAAAGACATTTAAGAGAACATGGTACTCAGTAGAAACCTCAAGAACGCTGTCATAGCATTCCTGGTTCCTCTTCCTTCCATCATCTTCTACCTCTCATTCCTCAAACATTATGACTCAGCAATTGCCACCACCACTGCTTCATCTTATGACCAGTTATATTCATGGTGCTACCACCACCCACTTTTATTGGCCAATGCACTCTTCTTCTTCAATGTCAATGTTCTCTTCTGGATCATAGGCCAATTCCAGCGTAGTCACTGGGTACGTATTCATAAATTTCTCAATCAAATTCACATTTTTTCCTTTCTGGGTATCTTAAAAGTTGGATTTTTTGCTTTTTACTATGAAGTTCTGACTCAACATTCAGATTATTCCCTTCTGGGTATCTCTAAAGTTTACATTTTTAGCTTGTTAATTGGACTGTGATGAAATTCTCACTCAAATTCACTTTTTTTATTTTCTGGGCATCTCCAAAGTTGACATTTTTGTATCTGGGTACCTCTAAAGTTGAGAGTTTGAGCTAATTATGATGATTTGGTTATGGTTTTGGTTTTGCAGTTGATTGATCCGTATTGGACAGTGATACCTGTTATGCTTGTTCACTATTATGCAAGTCACCCTTTGGCGCAGTTTGCTTGTTGGAGGTCTTGGATTGTGGTGACTTTGACTTGGGTATGGAGTTCGAGGCTCACTCATAATTACTTCAGGAGAGAGAGGTGGCAATGGGGTGAAAGGGAGGATTGGCGTTTCACTGAGATGAGCCAGCAATATGGGAAGCAATGGTGGTGGATTTCATTCTTTGCTGTCTATGTCTCTCAGCAGGTCATAATTTACTTATTTATGTTTTACTCGTGGTTCATCAACTATATATGTCAATTGTATCCTTAGAAATTTGATACATTCATAATTTTTAGTGTATTGGTAATATTTGTTGCTTTGAATCACGGATGCATTAAAACTTAGAAGTTACAGATATTTGTGGAGGGAGTAAGAGTAAGTTGGGGGTTGAAATGATGTTTAAAAAGAATGAAGACTTGGAAACTGAAATTGTAATTAGTGGTCATGATTGTTGAAGATCTTGGGGAGATGAACTAGAAAGAAATGCTTTAGGGATAGAAGGGTATGAGACAATGCGAGTTGAATGATGTCATTTTCGAGTGACTCGATTCTTGAAAGATTTAGTCATGAGTTTTGTTTTGGCTAGTGGGTGTATACTTGTATGGGTTCCGAATCCAATATAATCACACTCTTTAGGGATTTCGAGTTACTCTGAAATTGTATTTACTGGTCATGATAGTTGAAGATCTTGGGGAGAGTCACTAAAGAGAAATTCTTTAGGAATTTAAGGGTATGGGACGATGCGAGTTGAATGATGTCATTTTCAAGTGACTCGATTCATGAAGGATTTAGTCATGAGTTTTGTTTTAGCTAGTGGTTTTATGGGTTCCAAATCCAATATAATCACACCCTGAGTCTGGTTGGGAATGATTTTTACATATAAGTATAATCTTCTTGTTAGGGAGGTTTATTCTGGTCATGGATTCATGCTTTATTTGATACTTAACACTATTATGAAAAATTTGCAGTTGTAAAGTAACTAATGATAGACTAGAGTGAAATTTGACTCTCTGTTTAAATGAAATCCCTGAACCAGTTTGGCTAATTTTCTTACTGGTTTTATTGATGTGCACTAAAATGGATGCTCTTTGTTTTCTAATTTTCTTTTCTCACATTTGCAGGTGTTTTTGATTGCATTATCTCTACCGTTATACATTGTGCACTCTGTGAATAAGCCTTTGAGCATTTGGGACTTGGTAGCCATCGTCGTCTGTGTATGTGGCATTGTCATAGCATACTTCGCCGATACACAGCTTTACGACTTTGTGATTAGAAACAACCAATTAAAGGATCTTGGTAAGCCCATGATGCCTGTCCTTGACAGTGGCTTGTGGTATTACTCTCGCCATCCGAATTACTTCGGCGAGCAGCTGTGGTGGTGGGGATTGGCTCTATTCTCATGGAGCCTCGGATACGGATGGAGCTTTGTTGGTGCATTGGTTAATACCTTGTGTTTAGCATATGTGACTAGGCTCGTCGAGGAACGGATGTTGAGGAAAGAATGGAGAGCCGAATCGTTTAGGATGTATCAGAAGACAACTTCAGTGTGGGTGCCTTGGCTAAAGTCCTATCCTTCTGCAGCAAAATATAAGAAGAATGCTTGATTCTTTTCATCAGTACAGTGATTGGTATCTGGATTTGTTCTTTGTTGTTTGTTCAATGGAATCATGAGTTGTTTTTATGTTTTAGACAAGTAGGTTGTTGCTGTGACTTTGATGTTGTATAAAAATCTTTGACTTTATGTATTTGTTACATTTGTAGTTATATATTTCAACTGATCCTTTTTGCACCAGATCCTTATTAGAAGCTACTGCTATTCACTTCTCAAAATCTCGTTATAAAACAGGTCATCTATTATTTTGACTATGGGTGTTCGTGAAGCTGGGTCTTCCCTCATCCATACCGACCCAAAATATATTCCAGATGTATTATTGAGATCTTAACCCGATAAAATCTTTTGATCTTTAGGTCGGATGAAAATTGGGTGAAAACCGGATATTTAGGTCTGATTTTTGTTCGGTGCACTTGTTTGTGGCGAATGAATTGCACACCTTGTTTCTTCTTTTGATTCTGAAACTGCAAATTGTATGATGATTTATTCTTTCGAGTTTTCAGGTTATAGGATATTTGGATGCAGATGTTGCTGAATATCTATATAGTTCCAAGCCTGATGCTGATTCATTGTTTGAATATATCTCTGTAAAGACCTTACTAAAGCATGCAGCACCAAGCCACCCCCTGTCCCTAAAGTGGTGACAATCCGAAATTGATGCTTTGAGTTTTATATTTGTTGTTTACTTATTGCTTTCAAGTGAATTTGAATTAGAATGGACATTGATTACTCTAAATATTCAATCTAGGTATCTTTTGTAATGTAGAGTGTGGCAGCAGCTCTGTAGATAATGATTCATACTTTAGGGTCCAAATTCTATAATCCCAACCTTTTGAAATATCCATTCTTTGGAGTATGTAGTTTGTAAACTGTGATTCTCTTTCACATGATATTCTCATATTCTTTGGAGTATATAGTTTGGAAACTATGGAGCTCTTGACATTATTGTTTGATGTTCTGAAAAGCTATTTCATCTCTAATCAGAAATGTCTTATTATTGACTTATTGTGTTCTGCAGGACTAAGCTTTTATTGCTTAGTCTGATAAGGAGGCTGAAATGGAAAAGCTACTAAAATCTATGGTGGTATTTCCCTTGTTCATGTTATATATCTTGTGACGATTTAGAGTAGAACACCATGTCATTCTTTGATTAATGTAGCAGACCTTGTCCAGTGAGAATAAGGCTTAGCTATTGTTTTTCTTGTCAGCAGTGTACATCGCTATATTTTAGAAGCTCGATGCATTCAGTTAGTTTTATAACCCAATGTCCTTGCTATATCTAATTTTGCATCAGGGCATGCCAGGAGCACCTAGCATGAAAATGTACTCAAGGGATGATTTAATGAACATGCAAAACCGTGGTGATGAAGATGCCAATGATGGTGATGCTGCTTTTCCTGGAAAATTGATGCTTTCTCTTTTTTACACGTTGCTTGAAGGGAATGACATGTACCATTTTATTAAAGGCAACATTTGATTAAAATGTGATACAATCACTAACCAATTGACAAGCTAGAGAATAAAATTTGAATGTGTGAGTGAAGGTGTGCTATTACTGTTATATTATCTTAGTGACGAAAATAATTTTTTGTTGAGGTTACACCAACTGGATTAGAATTAGTTGAGAAAAATATTTGTATATATATAATTATAAATTGGAGATTTTCAAATAATAATAATAATTTGGAGATTTTACTATTTTCCTCTAATCAATTAGATTATATGTTCCATATTATCCAAAAAAAAATGAATATTAGTTATTTTTCTCTAATTAATTGGACTCTACGTTTATCTTTGTGCTCACGAGGCAACTGGTTCATATGTCTTAGTATTGGTTAATTTTTAACAATTATATAATGAATATAATATATAATATAATATATGATAGTAGCAATGATCCAAAATATAGTTAGTCATATAGGCATGAGATTTTTTTTCCGAAAGCATGAGAATTATTTTAATCTAGCTTCTTCCCGAGCTAATAACATTAGTAATAATATAAAAGTCATCCTAGACCTATATTAAAACCAATCATGAATGTAGAATATATATTAAAATGTAAAATATATTTTTAAAAAATTAAACTATATAGACATATATTGATTTTTTTCGGGCTTGGGATATATAGTGCTTAATTTTGTGATTATGACAAAAATGTTCGTCATTGGAAACTGTTTTAGTTAATAATTAGTCCTTTTTGTTAAGATTTTAAATCTGTTATGAGTATTTTTATTGTTTTTTTTGGTGATCAGAGTATTTTTGTTGTTTGACTCTTGTCTGAATATTTTTGTTATTTTAAAAATCTTTTTTGAGTAATATTGGTAGGTAACTCTATTCTTAATAATAAAATATATATTTCAAAATTTGGTTATTATTCGAAAACCCTAATTAGATTATAAGGTTATGAGAGAGCGCGGGGTTTTCATTTTCATTTTCAAGTCCAATTCCGATTTTCATCGGTTTTCTGATTCGTAATCCGATCCTCTCCTGAATCGCCGTCGCCATGAGCAACGATAATCCGGGGAAGCCGAATCCGGAAAGGGTGCTGTCAATCCCAGTGAAGAAGAGTGGTGCGGTGGAGCTGTACCGGCCGTTACGTAACTTGGTATCGAAAAAATACTCGGAGAGCGACGCAGTAAAGTTGAAAGCGTTCTGGAAACCATGAGCAAGTGCCGCATGGACATGGTGGAGCGAGGCAACCTCTCCCTTCCTAGGCAACGCGACTGCCTCGTTCACTACCTGAAATGCTTGTGCATGGTGGAGCAACTCTTCTCCTCCGACTCCGACTACGATTCTGAGGCTATCATGTTTGTCTGGTACGACGCCTTCTGCGAGCATCAAGTCTCCTCTCAGCGCAACTCCATCCAATTGGAGAAAGCTGCTGTTCTCTTCAACCTTGGCGCTGTATGCAGCCAGATTGGGGCAGCTTGCGATCTTACCACTGCCCTTGGCCGTCATCTTGCAATTGACGCTTTCAATGCTGCTTCAGGTTTCTTCCTGAAACTCTGGAAGGTTTATGCCAAGGACGTCTCTGCTACCCCCGACTTGACTCTCCTCCTCGCCCAGAGTATGCACCACCTCTTTGCTGCTCAGGCTTCAGAGCTCAAATTACAACAACTTGACAAAAACAACAACAGTTCCCCTGTCCAACAACATCGGTGTGCCAATTTGTTGAGATCGGTCTGCCTTTGACTCTTAGTGATTTTACATTTATGTTTTTTATTTTGGATTTTCTGTAGGATGATGATTAACTGATGCTTATGATGATGTAGGTTTATAAGCTTTATCATAGAGCCTATGAACTGATGCGTACTGATTTGGCTGTAATGGAACATGTCCTCTCATTTGACATAACCTGGATGTCTCATCTTCACATGAAGGCAGTATTCTTTCAGGTGGAGACTCGTCAGAGGCCACCTTTCATGCTACAACCTAAAGGATTCTCATGGTTCCAACCTTGTCCTCTTGATCATGATGCAGAATCTGTCACTGGAAAATTAGTAAGAGGGATTTGTCGCATGATTTCATTCGGCCAACTCTGTCCTCGTGATCTTGATGCAGAATCTGTCACTGAAGAAGTTGTTAGAAAGATCTGCACGCTCTCAGACCATTCTATACCCAAGCAACAACGAATTCCATACCTTGACCTCCTCTTCTCTGAGTACAGCTCTTTTAAGATTATCGATGGAAAGCTAGTTGCCAATCCGTGGGATATGCCTCCTCCGTATCCATCGAACTTGGCAATCCTCTCTTCTTCATCTTCGTCTTTGTCAAATATGATGGCGATCCCCTTGAAGAAAACTGAGCCCATGGACCTTTATGAGCCCCTGTACAATTATGTCATCCTTAAATACTCTGAGAGTGAGGCAAAGAAAGTAGGATGCCTTTTTCAAATGCTGGACAAATTGCGCAGCGAAATGCAGCGTGATGACCTCTCTCTACCCATTCGCCGTGACCGCCTCATATGCTACTTGAAGTGCCTTTGCATGATTGAGCCTTTGTTCCCCATGACTTCCTCACACAACCCTCCTAGCTTCGTTTGGTACAATGCTTTGGACCCAAAAGAAAAATCTTCTAAGCACAACATCCATTTGGAGAAGGCCTCTGTCCTCTTCAACTTGGGAGCCCTCTCCACCCACATTACTCTCTCCTGTGATCTCACCACCATCCAAGGTTACGGCCTTGCCATAGACACCTTGAAGGATGCTTCATATTGCTTCTACCGACTGTGGAAGCTTGAGGCTGAGAAGGCATCTGCCACCATTGACTTGTCAGCTAGCTGCGCCCAGATGCTGCATGAGATAATAACTGCTCAAATTGCCGATTTGGAATGGAATTATTCTCATTCCCATTCTGATGGGTCATCATTACCTGGATATCCTGTATGTATCATCTTCTATGTTCCAGTTTATTTTTTCTTATTGCAATTCATTGATGTCAATATTGATTTGTTAAATTGTTTGATTGGGATGTAGGTTACTCTGCATTATCGGAAAGCTTATGATCGTTCAACATTTGGGCCTTTAGCAGAGAATCTTCTTCAATCCTCCATACCTCAATTTCTTGAGTTGAAGATGAAAACCTGCCATGGTCCTAGTGACATCACTGAACAATTTCTTTCAGGGTATTGTGAGGCTCAATCTCTGCTTCAGGAGGGATGCCAAACACCATGGTTGGACCTTCTCTCCGAAATTGGCCCTTTCAAGATTAAAGATGGAAATCTTGTGGCAAACCTTAGATGCAGTAATGTTGCTATTTGAAGAGATTAACTTGCCGGAGACCACCACAGCAACATTATTACCATAGAGAAAAGCTAAACAAGTTTGGGAATTAGATTTTTATTTTCTATTTTAAGTTGGATGTTGGAAATACTAGAACTCTTGAGAATATATTATCGTGTAATTTTGTTTGTTGATATGTGAATATATTCCTTTTTAGATTGGTTAATCTACTCCTAACGTTTGAGAGAGCACTTAGTTTACTGTTCACCTCTGTTGTCCTATGCAATGCTTCCACCACAAATTTTGTTAGTTTTTTATTTATTTATTTTTGTCTGAGGTGGCAATTTCAGGATTCAACATTTTGATGTGCTGGTAAAATGCTTCCAACCTGCAAGAATGATCAGCTCATATTATATATACAATCTCAGGTTTTCCTTCCCCCTCATCTTTTATACTATTTCTATTTCATTATTCTTTTAGAACAAAACATAGGTCTTTTAATATGTTTATTTCATTCATATTTTGAGAAGGGAAAAAAAAAAGAATAATACAATTTGATTCGTATGAAGAAAAAAGTTTCATTATAATTACTTATATGAACTGAAAATCATTTTCACATACAATTGGAAAAGAAACACAGTCCTCACCAGGGATCATGGGTGGTTTCCTATGAGCCAAAGTTGTGTCACGTACAACCCATTTATTATTAAATAAATTACATTATATTATTACTGATATAGGTGCATGTTGCCACCATCTCAGCCTTCTCCCCTTGCTCCGCTGTGGCTCGCCTCTTCTTTGTTTGCGTCTCTGTCGTGCTTCATTTGTACTGTCCTTCTCCAGGTTTCTTCTCATCTTTATTTACTTGTTTTGTTCTGTTCTTATCGATATTTAATTATTTGTTTTGTTCTGTTCTGCCATGGATTTTCTTCTTTTTTAGTGTTTGTAGTTGAAGCTGTTGGAATGCATAGAAGATAAAGGTTAAAATTTTTTTTATTGGCTTCATTGATCTGATGTAATTAAACTGTTTGGTTTTCATAGTGCGTACTGCGTCGTTCCTTTTTCTGTTTTTATTTTTTATTTTTTCTGCCTTGTTGAATTGCTGGTTGAGTTTTTAGGTCCATTCCTCGAGCTATGTCTTAGATTTGTTTGGTTCAATTTTCCTTTATTGTCTTTTGGTTCATATTTCATACACAAAATTTGTAGATTAGATTAGAGGCAAGTTCTTCTGTGTAGATAAGGGTTTAGGGTTTATGGTTGCTTTATACATCGATTTCGAATCGGTGCATGCTTGATGTTTGTTCTGTTCTTGTCTCCTGTGTTGTGTTGTGTTTTTGTTTCTTACTGTTGTGTTTCTCTTGTGATATTCATGCAGTTAGTTTATCTTCTTTGCATCAATGTCATTTATGTATAAGTAGCATCTAGCTTTCTACTTGTAAGTTGATTTGTTTTTGTGCTAAATTAAAGTGGAAACCTATTTTATGGGTTCTATGTGGTGGCAAGTGGATGGAAGAGATCAAGGCTTTGGTTCATCATCACTTGGATATGCTCACCGAGTCATTTGTATATTAAATGTCTATCTAGATTGTTTATGTTTTTGTTTTGTGTTACCTATTCGACTATTCCAACGATACTTATAACTTAAATTCCTATGTAGTCTCCCAATAGTTAATATTGTCTACAAAAAGTATTATTGATTCTATTTGTGTTTGTAGAACACTAAAACTCACTATCTTCTGCATCTTGGGTACAAAATTTTCTTTTAGATTTGGTCATGGGTTGTTAGTTTATCAAAATAAGAGGTGTGAAGTTTCTGGGTTGTTTATGTGAAATTGATCTTTAACAATTTTTTCATGTTAATTTCTAGTTTTTATTTTTTATTTTTTTATTTTTTTATTTAGCAGTTAATAACTGAAATCCCATCCATACACGTAAAACTCAGTTATTTTCTTGCCAATGGTGCATGACATGCTGCATTTCCTGAACTCCTGGCGAGCCATTTTGGCGCTAATAATTCCCCACAACGGATTCTGGGGTTGTCCATTGTTGTTGCCTTTGTTGCTGGAGTTGTAATGTGATGAATCATGTTTTTTTTGTCCTTTTTGATATATAATGTTGAAACAACATTAGCATGTGACACAATATCTAGAAATCTACACATACTCTTTGTATGAAGAAGGCTTAAATGAAAAAGAAAAGGAAGAAGCGCTTTTGTTTGAAACCACATGCTATATGTTACTCAATTTGATCATCAGCAATCACACAACAATAGAAGTGGATGCAAATTTTGCATTGCTGAGAAAAAAAAGTTAAACTTGAAAATATTGTTCTCACAAGCTTTCCATTCCGGGTAACCTACAATTACAAGAGTTTAAAAGTTAACCTAATTGATTTATTTCTCGTTTAAGAAATATAATTTTTCTTTAGTTGCTTGATCGATTATAGAATATGTTGCAAGGATTGCTTACTTTAACAATTTATATGTATATGTATATAATAGGGTCATTATTAACTGTTTAAATGAATGTAGGGCCATGTTGGAGCAGCTATAGCACTTAAAACCAAATACTTCCCTAATAGGCTTATGTATGATCTATGAAAGCAGTTTAAGATAGCCTAAACAAAATCAGGTATATGCTAATGTCTTTTTTGTTACTCAAGAATATGTTTTTTCTCTCTCCCATCTTTGCTCTTTGGGTGGTTGATTGTTTTAGAATTGATAAAATAAAGAAACATGCAGTAGTTAGTAGTTACTAGGATTTGTAAATCACAAAATAGCTTTTCAAAGGTGATAATCTATTGTAGCTGGGATTAAAAACATGAGGACAGGATTATTTTTGCTTTGTTAATGCATATCTTACAGCAGTAGCACAATCTTTTTTTTTTTTTAATATTGTAATTTGTAGAATCAATTTTGTGGTTGGATAGAAATATAAAATATACATTTGAATTTGAATTTTTGTAAGATGATGATAAAAAAAGAGTAGACACAGGACTCAGGGTGAAGAAAATGCTGTAGTGGAAGGCTACAACAGGCAGAAAATCCATGTAGAAGGTGATTTTCCTGATCATGCGGAGCCCAATTATGAGGAAAGCAAAAACAAATCAAACTCAGTAGGTTAAGGACCACGTTTCGAAAAGTTTCAAAAATAGTTTAAACGTTTAATTTGATTAAGATATTTGAGTATAACTTATCGAAAATAAACTTGGGTTTAGGGTTTATGGACCACAAATAAATTTTCTTTAGAGTATAACTTTGATTAGAAATTCTATACCTGATTTTAATTTGTTGGAAATAGTTGTTGAACAAATAAGGTGCTTGATCATTGTGATTGTTGCTTTGGTGCTGAGATGAAAAATTCCTTCAAGGAGAAAGAAAAGGAAGTTGTCACTTTCTTGAGTTTTTTTTTTTAATTTATTTATTATTCATCCAAACGTGTTATTGAAAGATGTCCAAGCGTGACTCTCACAGACTAACACTTACTATATCTAAAACACAAGGTGCATTTTCTTTTCAATGGGTAGAGAGCCACAAGGTGGTTGAACATATTTTAGATGTGATGTGAAAGAAGTTAGTTATCTCTGTGTCCTTTGTCTTCCTCAGAACCTTGGTTAGTAAAATTAAAATCTTATCTTTGTATCATTTTTCTTTTGTGTTTCCTGTGTTTCTTGAATTTATTGCTTGGTGAGTCTATGGTATGCTCCTATGTGGCTTTGTGTTCTTTGTTGCTTCTTCTATGCTTCTTTCCAGGATTCATTTCAATTCTCTGTCTTCCACTCTTCCTATGTAACTATGTAATAACAAGTAAAAGTAATGTTACTTTATGCTATTGCACCATGTCCTAAGTATCAACACACCCTGAGCATAATCTACCTTTCTGCTATTTAGATTAATTTTGTTTTCTCCCTTTAATTCTCACCATGGGTATTATTGTCAAGCTAAGGAATCATGTTTCCAAGTAAGCAATTCTTCAATTTTAGATTAATATTTCATCTCCCCCTTCCCCCCTTTTCTTTCCTTTTTTTTGTTCTTACACATTTATATATTTATATATAAGAAAATTCTAACATGATGACACTGATGACAGCCTATCATTATGTGATAAGTAGAAAGTGGGTCATTCTGAATTTATGATAGGCACATACTTCAATACTCAATAATGCCACGTGTCAACAGTTCATTAGATTATACAAATGTCCTATGTCCTTATTAGAAGATAGCTATAGTGTCCTCATAATAGATCTTCCCTTATATATATAATTTAGTTGATTATGATCCTTTCAAATTTTAATTTCTTTCATCTTATCATTCTAATTTAAGAGTAAAAGATAAATAAAATCTTCTAATTACAGTAGAACACCTATGTCTTTAACTAGAATTAATTATGTGTAAATTTCTGACCTCTTATAATGAGGGAGGGGTAATGCGATATGAGCTAAATATGAGACGTATAATTATCGCCCTTTACTATTTATGTTAGTAGGTGTTTTACTAAACCAACAATTTATATTTGTAAATAAATATTATATATATATACACATATTGTATTTTTTTTATTTATTTATGTTAGAAGATGGTAGCATATAATCAAATTGAGATAGTTAAGTGGTTAACTCACCTATCAATTGAAGATGAAATTCACCTTATTAGTTAGTCCTTATTCTCAATCTGATCAATTATCTTTCTGGTTAACGAGGTATAAGGTCTATAAATGGTCCTTGCTCCCCTTATTTTTTTAAAATTTAATATTTAATATCTATCTATCTATCTATTAATTAAAAACTAATGGGAGGAGTTCAACACAGTAGTTCCGGTGTCTCTAGCATAGACACGTGCCGCATTTGGAACTATACGAGGCTACTTGGTTTTGACGCGTGGAGGGAATAGAAAATTGAGTGAATACCCGTCTCGACTCCTGACAAATTGCTAGATAGACAATGAGGCTCCTGATAAAAAAAGTACCCCAATCCGACCTCTGATATTTATCATCGTGGATAAATTCACTCTTCTATTTATGTCCTCTATCTAGGGTTAATAGAACTGAATATGTAGCACGTTAAGTGTTGATATAGTCGTTAAATATCAGCTTGGACGATACACTATGTTACGAACCAACCTAGCCCCATCGGTTTTTATACAAATCAATCTTAACTTGCTCAATCTCAAGACAACCTTATTTTATAGAACCAATTTTTTCTGCAGAGAATTTTCTTCAATTTTTCGATTGTTACCTACCACCATGAGCTATGAACATTATTTAATGAACAAATCATCACTTTAACTTGTCATGTAGACATATTCGAAGAAAAATAATTGAAGGAGTGACTAATGTATCTAATAGTAATAATTATCGAGGGTCGGATTGTACCTTTTTATTCTTTTATCAAGAGCCTCGTTATCTTTCGACGTAATTGTCAAGAACTTTTAAAATTTTACTCTAGAAAATTCCAACATCCTAAAATCTTTCCCGCCATAAGAAGCACATCTGAATTTGGAGGATTGGCTGATGTGTTTTGGAGAGGCGTGTTTATCCAGCGTGTCGAGGCGATGATATGAGCCTCAACCCATTTATACCTTAATCTAACAATTTTATTGGCTAAACCCAATTAGACATCTCATAGATAAAATGCGCTGCCCATTCATTTATTTATTTATTTTGAAAATTTTTATAAATTCAAAATTTTTTCATATATTTTCTTTTATCGGGTTTGAAAATATAATCTTAAAGTATCTCATTTTTTGTTCAAATTTTTTATTTATGGAGTCTAAAATTAGATTTTTGTTTAATTCTTTTAAAAATAATTAAATAAATAAGCAGAAAAGCATATTTAAACTATAGAGATTAAATGGTCATTTCACTGAAATTATAGGGACTAACTATATAATTTAATTTTTTGAATTTTTTTCATCTATTTTCTCTTATCTAATTCGAAAGATCTATTTACCCAAAAATAAAATAAACTTTGTTTTTTCAAAATATATGCTAAAAAATTACATATTAAAAACAAAATACATGTGTAGTTTAACTCATTTTTAATATATATTTTGTATTTAAATTTGTATTATACGTTAGTGGCTGATTTTGATGTACAAATAGAATTATTGCACCAAAAAACTAAACATTAAAATTAATTCTATAAAATATTAAAATGATATTAATAGTTTAAATAAAATATACTATTATTAGAATAAAAAGTTTTAACCTTACAAAAGATAATAAAAAGTTACAAGATTTGATATTAATAAATGATATTAATTATTTCTTTTTGGTTTACTATGGTATTACTGTACCTGACAGGTCAATGACTAATTCACCACGGATATGAGTTCTATTTAAGGGTTTGCTGCTGACAAATGGGTTGTTCAATGCACAAGGTAGGATTCGAATCCAACACTAAGTGATATCAATTTATTAATTGATTTTGTAAACATTTATGTTAATTTATTAATTAATTTGATTTAATGAATTAATATTTAAGAAAAATAAATCAGAAAACATTCTCAATAACTGTCATGTCAGTGTTTAATCATTAAATTTAGAAAAAGTTTAGGGAGCCTATAATTTGTTAGCCAATAAGTAGCCAATAGACTTTTTTCTTCTTTTTTCTCTCCTCTTTTACCACATATTATTTCCTTAATTACACTCATTGACTCCCTATTAGTCCCCTAATAGAGGTTCCGTAACATTACTCTTAAATTTATAAATCCGATTTTACTATTATATAATATATACACAATAAATATAGGGTATGTATACACGTATTTTGGTTAACCAAATTATTTATTTTATTTTCTATTAAATATAATATTATTTTAATATCAAATAAAAATTTATTTATATACTATATTTTGTGCTATTTAAAATTTTTTATTTGATATAGAAATAAACGATTGTGTTGAATTTGGTTATGCAAAATAAATATACATATAGAATTATTGATAAATAAATAAATAGATAATAGATTTGTGAGAGATCGACATAAGCAGTGGATAAGTGTATTTTGCTTAGGGAAGAAAAATATGAGAAGGAAAAAAAAATGGAAACTGAAGGTGGCCTTAAAAAAAAGGAAAAACTAAAATGTGTTACCAAGTGACCACAATTAGCTCACTTTTATTATGAAACTCCTCTAGCCCCATCCTATAAGCCGACTGCATATGACTGTTTTGTCTTTCTATAATGGATCTAAGGCTGCGTGGAAGAAAAACTGAAAATGGGAGATTGTTATTAAGAGATAGATATTGGGAGATTAAGATTGAATTAGATTTGTTTATTGTATTTGATTTAAATTTATGAAGAGATAGATTTGATCTCTATCTCTATTTTTCGGTCTCTATCTGCTAATAAATTTTAAATCAAATACAATATAACAAATTTAATTTAATTTCAGTCTCAACCTCACTTTTTCAATCTTAGTCTCTCAATCTTCATGAATCACCCAAACGTTATTTGAAGTTCATGTCGTAGGTGAAAGTTTTCCTAAAGTATTTATCCATGAATTAATCCTGCTATGAGCAAGTATTTTGTCTGCATCTGATTGTCTTGTTACTAGTTACTAATGAACGTTTCTTGTAACTTCAGTTTTAGATTTTCTTTTACGAGGCATGTATAAATCATTGCTATTTTGCTTCTATTAGTTAGTTTCATCCCAACCAATCTGCAATTCTGTCATCTACCTTATATCCAATCAATTTCCTCTTTTTTCTGATTAATTTCTTCTAATTTCTAAATGTATTGTAATGTTCCTTTTCCCCATCTTTGAAATTCGAAATTATATTATGTCGCATGCAATTTATTTTCAACCCATTGGTGGAATGGTGGTACATGTATTAACTACATAGATTTTCAAAATTAATCTTCCTTGTAATTTTTTTTTCCTAATCTTCTTTGTAATCTACTCATGGATTAGTAGGTCATGCTCTTTTATTCATTAAACATATGTTAAATTTACAAAAAAAAAATTGAATTAATTGAGATAGATAAGTAATTTATATTTTAGTTAAAAGGTTTTGAGTTTAAATCCTAATAATAATAATAATAATATTTTTAAATAAATTATATATAACAAATATTTTTTTACGAGCTAATGAGCTATAACTCAAATTATATTTGTTCCTTTTCTTCAAAAGAGGTCTCGAGTTCGCAACTCTTTTAATATTTTTAAGAGTTTTGTTAGTTAACCGATAAAAATTTAACTAACAAGTTAAATTGAATATTTTATTTATCTAAATTTCGGATGCTTAATTTTTAAAAAGATACAAAGTTTTATAATTGTTGACTGCTTTTTGTTAGTTACACATAATTTTTCTTTTATTCTTTTCCTTTATTCCTCCTCCTCCTTTACTTTATCCCCTCCTTTTCCTTCCCTGTATTATACTTCTTTATCCTCTTTTTTTCCATTGTCAATCTTCTTCTTCACGAGGAAGAAAGAAAGACGTGATTGCAGCAGAGAATAAAAAACTCGTTTGTGTTGGCGCTGAGGAAACCAATTTGGTTTAGCTTGGTTTTCTAAAATGTTTTTTTTGGTGTCCGATTTTTTAAAATGTTTAGTTGTATAGATTAATTGTTTTAGTATCGGAAAAGATTATTTATTCTATGTTAAATAAAAGATTATTTTTATACAAAATAAAAATTCATTTTGATACTATTTTTGTAGTATTTGATACTGTTACGGTCCGACCCAATAAGGCTCAATCCACTAGTCGATAGCCAATTTACTTGGTCCATAGATGAAAGATCAGACTAAAAAGGAAAGATTCGATAGGATCATGAGGAGATTCTATCCGAATTTTAACCACCCGCAACTATATAAGCTAGGAGAAACATCCCCCAAAGTACGCATTCTTTAAACCCTAACCTCCCATATTAGCCCTAGAATCTCATAATCCTAATTCTGAGATTCTGGTGCTATTCTTTCATCACATCAACCACCTTCTTCGGACTTAGCTCTCAGACTCTTCTGAGTGCTCCCCTCGAAAGGAACATTCTCTCTCACTTATTCTCATCGTTTTTCTCCCTCACAACTAAGATCCATTGGATCGTTGTTTGGTACGTCCGTGCTTAACGGATACTAAAATAATTTTTCATTTAATATAAAAATAGATAACTTGATTAAATTCAGATAATCAAAATAAATGTATAAATAACATTACCATTATAATAATATTTTATAAATGCTAAATTAAAAAAAAAAGAGAGATATTTGATTAAAAATAAATAAATAAAGTAGGTAATATCGTACATTAATGAAAAAAAAAAATTTTAAATAAATAAAATAAAATTGATATTTACCAAAATACATTGCTAATATGCATCAATTTTATTTTATTTATTTAAAAAAATTTTAAGAAAGAGAGAGTACGTGATATTATGAATTTATGATAAGTTAAGTTCGTTATACATGACATACATATGAGGGAAAAGGGTGGGAAGAAAGGAGAAGCATGAAACGGATTTTAGTACCATTATAGTAGGAAAGGATATAGGTCACCTACGATATAGGATAGTAGGATTAATTAGTCCCCGCCCGTAGGCGCTACTAGTTAAAAGAAAAATGAAAAGAAACCAAAATTTGAAATTTCCCCAAACCAAAATGAATCAAATCTGAAATCTTCCTCAACACTCTTCGCATTCTGTGTCGTTAGCTCTCTCACCTTTCAACCCTAGAGTCCTCTCACCTGCGTCGTGCTCCGTAGCAGGTTCTCTTTTCTGTTCTTCACTGTTACTCAATTTGTTTAAATACTTTTATTACGTTGATGATTTGTTGAATTTTTTACTGAATTTGTTTGCATTATTTATTGAGACGTTTCATGTGTGTGTTGTGTTCTTCACCGTTCTTGTTTTTGCATTTCTTGAGACGTTCGTGTGTGTTGTGTTCTTCACCGTTCTTGCATTGTTACTAGAATTTAAATACTTTTATTAGGTTGATTTTTTGAGTTTTTTACTTTTTTTTTTTTGCATTTCTTGAGACGTTTAATGTGTGTGTTGTGTTCTTGTTACTGAATTCGTTTAAATACTTTTATCACGTTGATTTGTTGAATTTTTTACTTTTTTTTTTTTTGAACATAAGAGATGTTTCATGTTTGAGTTGTGTTCTTTTCATGAAACATATGGTAGCTGCTTACTCTTTCATTTTTTTTTTACCCTCCTTACTGTTGGAATAATGATTTTGTTTTCGTTTTTGGTCTTGACATGAGTTGTTCTAATGGTTTAATAATTCAGTTTAAGCACTTTGTTAAGCATTATTATAGTATCCAAATTTTCAAAGATGCGCTTTTATTCTTTTTATTTTGGTCGTCTTGTAAGAGTTGTTCAAACATGATGATTCATTAAGGACTTACTGGAAGTAGGTTAATTTACAGTAGGATAATTAGTGACTGATTACTATGAGACAATTGTGATAGTACTAGTGCTGGTCCTGCTGCTGTTATGTTTGAATTCCTTAATTTATTCTGAGTTGTTAATTAGATATAGTATTTTTTCAGAAATTGAGAGTTATATTAATTAGTGCTGTTGATTGTTGGTTTTACAGGCTCCAGAAATGGTAGAACCAATACGTTATCTTTGGGTACAAGCGCCCGACGAGTATGAAGTAGAATACGTTGTTACCCACCAGATGAGGGTGGGCCAGATCAGGCCCGTTATTGCAAGGTTAAGAAATTTCATTGCACACTCTCTTCAAGCCAATATTGATTTAGATGGCCATGTCCAGGATATAAATGATGATGTGCTGTTGTGGCATTTCGCTCTGCCACATACTTTGCTCATGTTTCATGAGATCCACGATGGTGATGAGTCTGATGAGTCTGATGACGACGACGACGATGATGGTGGCGGTGGCGACGGCGAAGTCCATGATGAAGACGACGATTTCCCCATGGGAGATGATGACGGTGATGATGCCCATCTCGGCGATGTCCCCATGGGAGATGCCAACGCTGGCGAAGATGATATGGATAGTGATGATAGTGCGATAACGAGGCAGTAAGTTCACCACCTTTCATTCTTTGATAACTCTCTTCCACTTGTAGTCATGTCCCATCTTGTGATGAATATCATTAAGGCATTGATAATGCTGTCTCTAGACTCTACCAATTGATCATTCTGTGTGCACCCGTTTATTAGCAGTGATTTTTCCTGCTTCCATTATTATGTAACCTTGTCAAAATTGGTCCACTTTGAACATGCATAGAACCAAGCGTTCAAAATTGGATCCATTCAAAATAAGCTTTCAAAATTGGCACATATAAACCAAGTTGCACCCATTCTGGTTTTGCAGTTTGTCAAAGTTTTACAGGGGTGAAAATTTTATGTTCATTCCAAGTGTTGTTAATACTTTCTTACTTTATTTCAGCTGTATAGTCTCATTTTTAGATTGGTTAATCTTCTCCTTACACTATTAAATTGGCAAGGTTGGTTTGCAAAATTTTCTAAATGCTAGTAAACTTGAATACTTGATTCAATCTTGATTTTCCTGTTGTTGTCGATTTCCGACAAAGGTTAGCAATTTATCAAATTTGATCAACTTAAATATGTTTATTTACCTTTTTTTTCTCCCCAATATATAGGGACTTTAGAAGATTTTCTATCTTTCATGCAACTTAAGTTATAGATTATATTTTTCTATTGTCAGTGTCGGTTGATATGTTTGGTTAAAGGATGAGCTCACTTCTAGGAGCACAATTAACTCTGATATCATCATGAGACATTTGAGAAAGCACTCAGTTTACTGTTATCTCTGTTGTCCAATGCTTGAACCACAAGCTTTGGGTTTACTTTTTTGTCTGTGGTGTAGCAGTTTCAGGATCCAACATTTGATGTGCTGTTGTGATACTTTTCTCCTATTTTTTTAGCATTATTTTATTTTGTTGCCTTTTATGTTCAATGAGAATCTCCCAATTGTCTCTACAAAGGTTCTTGAATTCCTCTTTCAAGGTGAATCCCACCGAATGCCTTTATGCTATATATTTGACTAACAAAATCATTTTGACCAATACTTGGCTAACTCTAAACACTAAAGACTAAATTTTAAACGCTAAACATTAGATCATAAATTCTAATAGTATAAAAATAAGGTGTTGGTTAATATTGATAAAAAAAAAAAAAATTGGCTCCTAACATTTTTCTTCTATTTTTTCTTTTCTTATTCTTTTATGGTTTTCTTTTTCACCGTATGGATGTGACTTGATTTTGATAATGTTCTATGGTTTTGGTGGAATGAGAACTACCAGCTTCACTAGTTTTGGTCTTTTCTATAGTTCTGGCTTTTATCTTTAAGACTTTAACGGACTATTATATTTTGTACATTCTACTTTAGGTAAGTGAGTCATGCCCATTATATGATTTTTAGCTCAATTCTTAGTTCTTTTGGTGTATTTAAAATCTAATCTCATGAATGAAATGGAATGGCATGTTGTAATTTGTTTAAGTTGTTATTTTGAGAAAGAATCATTGCTGTGAAAAATTTAATGTTTATATAATTTACAATTTTACGTTGGTGCTACCCAAGTAATCTAAACACACTTTTAAATTTTAATCTTGGTGGATATGGAATTCTAGTTGATATTTAATTTATCATTATAGCATGCTAGAAATGAAAACCATATTTCATTTCGGCCAATACTACCGTGCTGAAAGGGAAGTGTTTCCGCAGGTGAAGAAGCCGCTCGGAATTACCTAAGTGAGATGCGTGTGCAGCGTATAAGGGCAATGACAATGATTAAGGCCTTGGGCGTTTTTGGTGTGCATGAGACTTTAGCCAGTTTCGTATGAAAATGAATGAAAACAACATGGTTCTTCATCACATGGTGCTCATGTTAGTTCAATTTACATGGTTTATTTTTCAGTCACAAAAAAAGGTTTATTTTTCATTTTGGGGTGGGGGGAGCTAATTCTTCTGGTGAAAGGAGTTAGGTAAATGTATTCTGCTATTGATACTGTTATCGTCATTGTCACCGCACTGCTAATCTTGCTTGTGTGTGCATAACACCTAATTTCACTGATGACTACCTAAAATTCTGTTTGGTAAAAGACAGTTTTAATTTGCAGTCATGGTCATGGATGGTGTGAAGTGGAGGAGAAGCAGGATTTGAACCTCAAAAGTGAACTTTTTGCTGCAGGGCATATTGATTGAGTTTCAACAAAAGGAGCCTTTTGGTGTCGTGGTAAAATTCGGGGAATGCAATGGTGTAAATCATAGAATTTGAGAATAAAATTACCACGTGCACCCAGAAGATTAATTACTATTTACTAAATCGGTTATTTGATCAACAAAAGAATCGGCTATTTTTTATTTGTTGACCAAACTACAAAGCCAAGAGAAGGCTTAGCCCCCACAAGCAGCAGCTTCACCAACGATGGAGTCTTACAATCTTCTCCAAGGTTGTAAACATTTCTTCATAATCAGCATTGGAAAAAGCTCCATGCTTAGCCATGGCATGTGCAACACCATTTGCCTCCCGAAGAACCAAATTGAATGTCACTTGCCAGTTTCTATTGCAGAGATCCCTGATCTTGACAAATTGAATGTTACTGAATAGTTATTACGTTTTTTCGTATTCTATTTTTGTATCTTAATTTAGATTATTACTGAATAATTAATACATATTTAGATAACTAAATATGAATTTTTAATTTCTTGGTTCATGGGTATATTAGGTTTTATTTCTAACGGATATTCAGTTATACCGATGGTTTGTCCGTCTGTAAATAAATAAATTTCAATGACGAGTCTAATTATTACCGACGACTAGTCTGTCGGAATAATACATTAATTTAGTTTAATTTGTCGCCTTTTTACCGGCGGACAGTTAGTTGGTAATATTGAATTAACTTTCTTTAGTTTCGACGTTAAAATATCGATGGCTAGTCCGTCGATAATAATAATTAATTATTATTACCAACGAATCATCGACATCGTCGGTAATCAATACCAATAGATTTTTTACTTGTGTTATTTTACCGACGGCCTGGCCGTCGAAACAAATAGCGTATCTTGTGGTGTGTACAGGACTCACCACTCCATGTTGCTAGAAAGAAATATATGATTCGTAAATTCAAAACAATGTTATAAGAGGAAAAATCGTACATGATCACAAAATCCAAGATAAAAGATGCTAATAAAACATATAAACCAGTCTGAGACGTATTAAAATGATTCTTTTTACTCAACCTGATTGTGAAGCAAATCTATGAACCAATTATCAACATACCCCAACATTACTTTGAATTTGTAATTCTATAAAAACTATCTAAAAGATTCGCCAAAAAATATCTTAATTACCAGATACTTTTTTTATTCTAACTTGCTAAAAAATTCGTGTCTTGATAATAATATTCACTTAAATTATTCAAATTCCCACCTTCTTATATATTACAAATATCATTGGCAAACTGCATGTAATAGGAGAAGAGGAATAAGTAAATGTAAATAAAAACCCACAAAAATAAGGTGAATAGAATTGATGCTAAAAGAGTAAGTCCACAACGAATTCTATACAACTATGCTTTGAAAAAAAATCAAAATCCCTCCTAAATGTATTTATTCAAATAACAAAATTCAAATATATACCATCTATTTTCAGGAATCTAATAGTCAGAGTTATTTTTTGGAGAACAAACGAAAACAATGACCCAACAACATAATTGAAAGACGCAAGAAAAAAAAATAGAAGTCAATCAAGAACAAACAACTCATGATGAATAAACTCTGCTCCAAATATTCAAGTGCAAGAAAGGCAAACAATCATGCACCGAAGAATGAAGTACTACAAAAAAAAAAAGACATCAAAAAAAAAATAGAAACAAAAATTATATTGTTCAATATAATTAATATAGACCTGCCTATCATCCACACCAGAATAAATGAAGTTTTCGAAAAAACCTGCTAGTGTAGGAAGACCTCCTAAGGATAAGAGACATAGGGCGAAAGATAGAGCAAAAAAGGATCTTTCGTGTATAATCCTGCATAATCTCGAATATTATCAGTTCCGATTCACGAATTACTACTTTAGACATTATCATCTCTTAAAATAAAAAATATCTATATGGAAAAAAATAAAACAATACAAAATTTATTATATTTATTCATTAGCGATTTTCTTAATCACAATATTAACGCTTCTCTTTATATAATATTTTCTAAAATAAACCGAATATTATACACACAAAAATTTTTCAAATCAACCGCGCATCACACGGTAAAAGTCTAATTTATTAATGTTGCATTATAGTCGCTCTTCATACGTTTGAGTGGATGCCCTGTTGACTACTCATAAATGAAAAATGATTGGTATTTATATCGAAAGACTTAATGTTGCATAACTTATTTGACATATTCACATTTGAAATTATCTTTTAACATATATTTTATTTGGTTTATATTTTTGGCACATAATTAGAGGGGAGAGTTTCACATTTTTTCGTATGAGCTAAAGTATCAAAGAAAGAGTAATGAATTCTCCTTAATTATTTTGTCTTGTACATCAAAGCTGTGGTATCAATAATGTTGTTAGAGACATCCAAAATTTGCCGGTGCACAAAATATCAAGGGCTAACTGTATTTAAAGTGCTTGCTCACATCTAAAATTCTTTGTAACAAATGTTAAGTTTGCTTATGATTTAACTAGATAGGAAATCATCTATCTCACATGTATTTTCTATCTATCCTTAGAAAAGATGTTGTATTTTTGAAGTTGTATTTTCTATGAACTATTGCCTACCTGTCTATCATTTAGCTTCTAAAACATTTTGTATGACATTAATTTTGCATCTGTGTTAAAGAAGCATGAGGAGTACCCTCTCACATGCACTTATGTCAATGGGCACTGGCTATACTTATTTATTTGGCATTTTTTCACAATTATGTTTTATATTTGGTACTACATTATGCTCACTAAGGTATGTTTCTGTTGCCTATTGTAGTGGGATTTGGTACTAATTAGAAGTAATTTCTCTAAAAACTTCATGGTAGCATGCAATTGGGAAGTGGAATCTCCACCCAGCAGTACATTACCGATTACTTGAAGGCCAGTGATTACTCCAAAGTTTATATCATATCTAGCTTTGTTTCTTCTTTTTAATTTGATCTAATAAGGCATTCTCTTATATGTGTATATGGTGCTGTGTATCCTCACTTTTCAACAACCTTTTGATACTTTTATAATCTCAAGTGCTGGACAAGGGGGCATCATCTTCATTCAGAACAACGAGGCAACTAAGTAATATTAAGTGCTTTTTGTTTTCTTTTGCTAGGCAAAGGCATAAAACAATTTTTTGGTTTGTCGAGAGTGGACGATAGGTTGTTTGGTTTTCAATTCACGAGAAAATATTCTAAAAAAAGAAGACTAAAAGTTGTATTATTCTACATAAAACTAAACTTCAATTTGTCATTTTATATTTTTATTCTTTTATTTTATTTCATAAAACTAAACTAGAAAGTATTATTGTTGTCTTAGGTAGAAACTAGAAAGTATTTGATTGTAACCTCATGGATTTAACCGAGACTTAGTATTAGACAAAAAGATGAGAATAAGGGTATCTAATTAAACCAAATATATTTTTTCAAAAAAATTCAAATAGTTGGCACAATAATAATTTTAAAATCATTAAATCAACATAAAGGTAGAATAAGATGGTGCCTTCCCGTGGGCAATTTACTAGCAAAGTGCCTGCACGTTGCGCGGGTAGCACTCTAGTTATAAGCAAAAAGATGTGTAATACACGTGCTCTATTTAGCATAGGAATCCACTTCATTCAAATTAATTATTTGGCATAGATATTGTTTTTAGAATATATACGACCCTAAAGAATTTTAAAATGACATTTTAGTCCCTAACAAAAATTAATTATCAAATTAGTGCAATTAAAGTGCAATTAAAGGGGCAATTAAAATGTCGACCGTCATTTTGGCTCAGAGACCCAATCTCAGGGTCAGGGACCACTTTGAGGCTTTACTCCTTGTATCCCCCAGCTTTTCTTAGCTTTTTTTTTTTTACTTCATGCAACTATGATTTACATTGTGGTTTACAGATTTTTCTAACTAACCTGTTTAGCTATAGGGCATACTAAAATCCATAATTCTCTAGTTCCTATATTGCTTTCCATTGTAATCAATTGAAAATTTGAAATCAAAATGAAAAGCAGCACAACATACATATCTATGCTGTTTTACGTACACCAGAATATAGATATCCAGAGATGAGAAACCATTCCTTCATTTCTCGGAAGTCCAAACATACTTATTCTCCCAATTAGGTTTGGACTGGCTCATATTCATGATTATGTTTATATCTATCCATCTTAGATTGTTCAACATTTTAGTTTGTGAACATGGCAAAAATTCGTCCAGTACAAAAAACACATCAGAATAGTGTGGGGGGGGGGGGGGGGGGGGGGAAAAAAAAA